>JAGVVM010002450.1:0-14921 GCA_019149425.1 Psidium friedrichsthalianum
AAAAATTGCATTTGAGACCACAAAAATATGAAAAATGGTTCGTATTATTCTTTTAATTTCTCTTCATTTTTTGGCCCGAAGAATCAGCAAATATAAATTACTCTGGAATCCGGGAGAATTACTTTTTTAATCTTCTTTATAGATTAACTTAATCAAATAATTATAGTAAAATTTATGTTAATTTTGTAATCTTCGCTACATTTCTCGAGTCGTGACATAGTCCTTTAATATATCCATATTGTTCATCTCCATGTGACCCTCGAAGTGAGAGGTTGTTCATCTGACTACCCCCATCATCCGAGCGGATCCTGATATTGAGTCGATTCACATCTTGGTTCAAATTTGGTCAACAGAGGCCAATGGAGTTAGACGACCATGCACTAAGCAAAAAGGTATACAAAGTGAAGCGTGATGAGGAAGTGGTGGGAGAAATATAGAAAAGGTAGAGATTCTTGCGCGTGGGCAACAAAAATGGGGAAAAAGAGAAGCTACGACCCATCCACCCGACACTCTCAAATAAAACATCCCTGTTATTTGTCCTTAGAGAATCCAAGATAGTCCACTCGGTCCAAGGACATTTCCTCATGAGACCCTCCTGTCTAATGAGGGTGAAAAGCGAAAGAAAAAGAAGACATAGAGGGAAGGGACTCGTATGATCATACTCGGCCGAAAAAAAAAAAAAAAAAAAAAAAAAAAAAAAAAAAAAAAAAAAAAAAAATTAAAAAAAAAAAAAATGCATTTGGACCACAAAAAATATGAAAAAATGGTCGGTAATTTTCTTCATTAAGAAATCAGGAAAAAGAAAATCAGCAAAAAAAAATCTGGAATCGAGAATTACTTTGTTAATCTTACTTTTAGAATTATTAATTAAAAAGAAAATTTATGTTAATTTTGTAATCTTCGATACATTTCTCGAGTCGTGACATAGTCCTTTAATAATCCATATTTTCATCTCCATGACCCTCGGAGTGAGAGGTTGTTTCATCTGACTACCCCATCATCCGAGCGGATCCTAGATTGAGTCGATTCACAGCTGGTTCAAATTTGGTCAAACAATGAGGCCAATGGAGTAGACGACCATCACTAAGCAAAAAGGACAAAGTGAAGCGTGATGGAGAAGTGGGGGAAAATATAGAAAAGGTAGATCTGGCGAGTGGAAAAAAAAAAAAGAGAAGCGAACGACCCACTCCACCCGACACTCTCAAAAAACATCACTGTTTTGGTCTTGGAATCCAGAAAAGTCACTCGGTCCAAGGATTCCTCATGAGACCCTCCGTCTAATGAGGGTGAAAAGCGAAAGAAAAAGAAGACAGAAGAGGGAAGGGACTCGTAATGATCATACTCGGCCACATAAAGAATTCACGGGAAAGAAAGGATGGAGGTGGAGGACAACATCACGAAAGCGACAGCTGCAATGGTCAATGAAGTGAATGAATTGGGAGAAACGGCTTTGTATACCACTGCGGAGAAAGGACACCTGGATGTGGTCAAGGAGTTGTTGAAGAATTCGAGTAAGGAGTCTGCTATGAAGAACAATAGGTCAGGGTTTAACCCATTACATTTAGTTGCTCGGCAGGGCCATGTTGGAAGCTTTATTGGACAGATCCCCAGTTGGCACGAGGTGACCAAAAGAAATGCGCGATGATGATGGCCTTCAAAAGGAGTGTCGGCCAACTAAAAAAAAAAGACAAAAAGAAAGACAAAAGATGAAGGAAGAGGAGAAGGAATCCAACGAAAAAGAACGAGGGCGGGGAGGACTCTCCTTTGCTGGGTGATGTGAGCTGATAGAGGGGGAGGGAACTTGGTCGGCGGGTTCGAGGATGATGACTCTCGACCGAAAGCAGATGGAGGAAGGCTTTTCCTTCGATAATTGCTGTGGAAAGAGGGGAGGAGGAGGGGATTTTTCAAAAAGGTCTGGACTGAGCTCTTGGGGGTAGGAGTTTCCATGCTTTTAGAGGAACACCAATGAGTCGTATGGCGGCAACAGAGGAGCCCTACCAAAAAATGGTTCCTCATTCCCCTCGTGATGAACAAAAGGTGACTGGTTTTGGTCAAAATTGGAACCAAGTACCGCAACAGACAAGCTAGTGTCGAGCCTAGCCAAAGTAGCTTTCAAGGAAGCTTCAAATACAGGAGACCGGCTCGCCAAACATCCGCTTCAGTGAGGTTGGTAATGGAGTAATCTGGTATACCTTGTGGAAGAGATGACCGTAGAAAGCTCGTGCAATAGAGTTACATTCCTCAAGAACATTGGTGGATATCGAGGATTATTCCTTTCTAGTTCAAGACCTGTTTGGTGCATGGTTATCAGAGAGAGGCTTCGAATTCATCTACAAGTATGAGAGAGATGAGAGTCCGTTGGGCCTGAGTCAATGGTAGCGGCGCAGCATTGAAAGGCTAAGTGAATCCTCTCTTCTTGTTTTGGTTACAAATAAGTATAGATTATGATTCTTCACTAACTTTGGCTATATTTTATGTTGAACAACTGCTTCGTACCAGCAATGAATCATTGAGGACACACCCGAGGACGACCGTGAAGGAGCTGCACACCCCGAGAGGAGGCCTTTCAAGTTCGGGTTTTTGGTTCAAGGAAAATGCTGGAGTTTGGGTTTTGGATGAGGAAAATTCATGGAGTCATTTGACTGGGCAAACAGGACTAAAGGGAATGGCTTCGCCATGACAAATCGGCAATTGCACTCGGGGTTCAGTTTAGTGCTGGATATTTTGAATCTCCTTTGTACTCGACAGAGTCAGGAAGACTTACTGATCTATTGGCCAAACATGACACCGAGCTGACATTATGATTTTTGTTTTGGATGAGGTGGATTGTATGCTTCAGCGAGGCTTTCGAGATCAGGAACCATGGTCAAACGCGTAACTGTTGTCTCCGTCGGCAAGCTTAATACTTCAAATAAAGCAGCGAAGCATATGGTTATCTAGGTGGAGGCCAAGCAAAAGAAGCGGAAACTTTTCGATGTGCTAGTGAGCAAGCGGCGTTTTAAGCCACCAGCAGTGGTGTATGTGGGTTCTAGACTTGGTGTAGATCTGCTAGCTAATGCAATAGCTGTTAAGACTGGAATGAAAGCCTTATCAATGTATGGGGAGAAATCTATGAAGGAGAGGAGAGAAACCATGCAGTTGTTTTTCATGCGAGAATGCCCTGTCATTGTCGCCACTGGGATTTTAGGTCGAAGAATTGACTTGTTGGGTGTGAGACAGGTGATAGTTTTTGACATGCCAAATTCAATTAAAGAATATGTCCACCAGGTTGGGAGGGCATCTAAATTAGGTGAGGAGAGCACAGCAGTCGTGCTTGTGAACAAGGAGAATAAGACCGTGCTTCCTGATTTGGTTGAACTTCTAAGAGCTTCCGGTGCAGCTATTCCTCGGGGGCTCGTTAGTTCACAATACATGAGGGGTTTAGCTTCTGCTGGCAAAGGGGCAAAAGAAGAAGGAGCATCGTTACTAAGGTTTTGAGTGCTTATGCTGGCTCAGATTCTTAGGAAATTGTGTTGCTTGGTAGCCACAACCATTTCTTCTATCTTACAAAGGAATAAAAGGGAGATGTCGAATGGTCTTCACTAAGCTGTGAACATCAATCTCAATGAATCTCATGTTCGTGTGCCCTTCACCACAGTTAGTCTCCGTATGCGTTGTAGCAATTTTCAAGTCCCTTGATCTTCTCCCTGAGCAATAGCTCTCCAGGATCTTTTTGGTTTCTCTGAATGGTTGCTGCTATTTTCTTGGATTGGTTCAGTTGCCTGGGAGGTGTTAAACAGCTAAGCCGGTACTATAGTTTCTCATGAGCTGTGCAGCAACAGGTGTTAAGTACTGCAGCAATTGTGAGCTTAGGGCAATGGGCTCGATGCTGGATGGACGTAAATGCGTGACTTGCATTGGTGAACCGATTGATGAGTCCAAGCGGTTCGAATTGGGCAAACATGCTAGAGTCCTATCCCTGTTGTTTAGTCCTTCAGAAGTAAAGCAAGTTATGAAAGCCGAAAAAAGAATGCGCTGCGAATCAGCTCCGACCGGAGTAGCTGATTGTGAATGGGTACCCTTTGAAGCCGCAGGAAAGGGCCGAACTAATCGAATGCCCCCTTTGCCTCCACGAAAGTTGAAACCAGGAATATATGTTGCTATGACAAGGAATCTGGTCTGTGGGGGAAGGAAGGAGAAGAGCCAGATAGTATCATCAGCTCAAATCTAAATTTTACGGAGAAGCATTCGCCACGAGCGAACGAGGGAGCCCGATGAACCGCCCGATTGTCAAGTCTCCGTGATCGCAAGTCGCTTTGCCAGTCCACGCTCCGCGAGATTGAGTCAATTCAATATCGATTCGAACTTGGAAAAGCTCTTTCGCAAATCAGGTAAGTTTCTTATCTTTAGCAATTTGCGTATTTGATTTGCATATCCGATTGAATTGACTTTCAATACTTTCAATTTGCGTGTAATATTTGAATGCATGTTTAGATAAATAATTATGCTTGAAAAAGTCTACCTTTAATGGGTTAGGGTTTAGATCAAATTAAACTCTAAAATATGTGGGATAGCTATCTTTTAAGGCATAGTTATTTTAGGGCTATAATTAAATCCGAAAATACAAAATATATATAATTAAAAAAAATCTCAAAATCCCAAAAAATTAGGAAACGGGTCGTTTTAACCGACCAATCCTATTTTCGGCAGGTGTTGCCATTCCAATCTTTGGAGATGACGATTTTGCCCCTTATGGGCAAATTGCTCAAAAAAAAAATTCTGAAAAATTTTGAAAATTTTCAAAAATTAGGAAACGGGCCATTTCGACTGGTCAATCCTATTTTTGATTATTTGCCTTCCTTATCTTTTTAAAATGATGATTTTTCCATTATGGGTAAATTGTCTCAGAAAATTTCGAAAAATTCTCAAAAATTGTGGGAAATAAGGAATGACCACATTCAACTGGTTTAACCTATTTTCATTTCCCGATCCTTGAAAAATGACCATTTTACCCTTCTGATCAGTTTGACCCAAATCTTTCCAAGTCACCCCAAATGATTTTTCATGAAATTGGTACCGAAATGGTGTTAGAGCAATCCAACGTAACCAAGTCCCCGAACTCATAATCTCTAGTTCGTAGAAGTAATTTTGTTCACCGCTAATTTACTTAGGTTTCTAATCAACCTACCCAAAAATGATTAGTGGTGACTCCAAATCTTAAAATCATTCAAACCAAAATCCAAAGTTGCGATTCGGTAGGGCTTGGGAGGGTCCGCGTTAGGTTAGTTAATCTAATTAACCTGATAATCCGTTCACCTGATTCGAATTCGATTCACTTGAAAAAAAAATTTCGGGTCGCTGTCGCAACCCGAAAGAAATTTAATTTTCAATCGATCGGGTGAATGCATTATTAGGTTAATTAAATTGACTAACCTAACACGGACCCTCCCAAGCCCTACCAAATCGCAACTTTGATTTTTGTTTAAATGGTCTTAAAATTTGGAGTCACCACTAATCGTTCTTAGTAGGTCAATTAGAAACCTAAATAAATTAGCGGGAGAACTAATTTATTTCTGCGAACCAGAGAAAATGAGTTCGGGAACTTGATTACGCTAAGTTACTCTAACGTCCTTTTGATACCATTTTATTTCATGAAAACTCATTTGAGAAGGCAAGGTTTGGATTGGACTAACCAGAAGGGCAAAATGGTCATTTTTCAAGGCTCAAGAAATGAAAACAGGTCAAACCAGTTGAATGTGATCATCCTTATTTCTCATAATTTCTGAAAATTTTTTTGAATTATTTTTTTTTTCTGGAAACAATTTGCCCATGAGGGGTATAACTGTCATTTCATGAAGAAATGGGAGTCAAAGTCACAAAATATGGGTCTAGCCAGTCAAAATTAACCATTTCCCATTTTCTACAATTTTTGAGAATTTTTCGAAATTTTTCGAGACGATTTGCCCATAAGGGGCATAATCATCATTTCGAAAAGATCAAAGAAGGAAATTATCAAAAATAGGATTGGCCATTCGAAATGGTCCGTTTCCTAATTTTGAGATTTTTCTAAATTTTTAGAGACAATTTGCCCATAAGGGGCAAAATCGTCATTTTGAAAAGATCAGGGAGGAAATTCATCAAAAATAGAATTGGCCAGTCGAAATAGCTCGTTTTCTAATTTTTTAAATTTTTCTGAATTTTTCTGAATTTTCAAGACAATTTGCCTATAAGGGGCAAAATCATCATTTTGAAAATATCAGGAGGGAAGATCCTCAAAACTAGGATTGGCCAGTCGAAATGGCCCGTTTCCTAATTTTTGAAATTTTCTGAATTTTCTAGAATTTTTCAGGACAATTTGCCCATAAGGGGCAACATCATCATTTTGAAAATATCAGGAGAGAAAATTTTTAAAACTAGGATTGGCCAGTCGAAATGGCCCGTTTCCTAATTTTTGGAATTTTTCTGAATTTTCTGAAATTTTTCAGGATAATTTGCCCATAAGGGGTAAAATCGTCATTTTGAAAGGATCCAAAAAGGAAATCCTCAAAAATAGGATTGGACAGTCGAAATGGCCCTCTCCTAATTTTTGGGATTTTTCAGAATTTTCCGAGACAATTTACCTATAAGGAGCAAAATCGTCATTTTGGAAAAATCAAGAAGGAAATTCATCAAAAATAAGATTGACCAATCGAAATAGCCCATTTCCTAATTTTGAAATTTTTGAGAATTTTTGGAATTTTTTTTGGTGAAATTTAAAATTCAAGTTGTGAAAATTAAAAGATAATTACCGTTACTTCTGCCTTATTTCATCATCTTCATGCGGTTAGAGCAAATGACTAGACTAAAATCAGTCTACAGAATGGTGATCCAACACTCATTGTTATATGAATGTAAGACTGAGATTTGACACCTTGAGCCACAATTCCAAGCTGTCAGGTTTTAGCACCAAAGATTTCTCCAACTAAGAAGGGTTTTGGAATTAAAGCAATATGCAAAATTAGAGAAAACTGTCAAAAGAGAGAACACTCGAATTAAAGTCAGATTTAGACTTCAATACACTATCTCATTTCTTACCAAAAGAGTATTCCCAAAAGCTGGACCTTTCCCTGTAGACTATAGGGGAGATGCCAAGCATGTTAGACGCGTTTATCGGTGAGAAGTGATGGCTATCCCACATTAGGGTTCACATCAATGTTTGGGCAATGTTAATGTCTCTTTTGAAGCTTTTCAATCTCAAGGTTCAATTATTGACGCCCGACGAAAATTCAAGTCTTTCATGTAATTTTCGGTAAAAGGATTCTCATGTGGTACATTAGAACCACCTCAAATTTTGAACTGCAGAAAAAATGAAGCCCCCTATATTGAAGTGTGTGACAGATCAAATCCCTAGCTTAAAAAAAAATTGATGTCCTCAGGAAATATCAAGTAAAAATAACGACTAAAGAAAATAGGACATCAGCAAACTAATTTAATAGAAAATAGATACTGCAGCCTTGATACATCAACACTCTCCTCCTGGATCAAGTACTGTACACTCCTAGCTTTGCCCTAAGAAGTTCAAATCGACTTACATGAAATAACTTCGTGAATATATATGCAATTTGTTCTTGTGAACTGCAGTACACCAGCTTCACCTCTCTAGCCTTCTACACTTCTCTCAAGAAGTAATACTTGACCTTAAAATGCTTTGTTCTTTCATGAAATATTGGGTTCTATGAAATGGCCAGAGGAGCTTGATTATCCACAAATACTTCTATGCCTTCTTCTTGCTCCAAATGCAGGTCATCCATCAGCTTCTTCAACCATAATGCTTGATGCACAGCTGCAGTAACTGCAATGAACTCAGCTTCTACAGTTGATTGAGCCATTATTTCCTGCTTCTTTGAACACTAGGAAAAACATGCCGACCCAAATGTAAAGCAATAACCTGAAATGCTCCTCATATCATCCACTGATCCTGCCCAATCACTATCAAAATACCCCTGCAACTTAAACTCCTGAACTCTGTAGAATTAATCCCATATGAAAGAGTACCCTTCAAGTACCTCAACACTCTCTTTGTAGCTACTATATGCAACTCACTTGCACAATTAAGAAATCTAGACAAGACACTTACAGGAAACATGATGTCTAACCTAGTTGCAATGAGATACATAAGACAGCCAATCAAACTTTTATAGATTCTTTCATCAGCAAGTTCTGATCCATCTTTTTTTTTTTAAGCTTTTTCTTGTGACCCATTAGAGTACTCACACTCTTGCACTCTTCCATGTAGAATCTCTTCAGGATCTCCTTCAAGTACTTTTTTGGATAGATAAAAACTTCATTCTGAGTTTGCCTAACCTCCATCCCCAGAAATACGACATCTCACCAAGATCAATCATTTCAAACATCTTCATCATCTCTTACTTAAATGTAGTAATCTGAGATCTATTACTCCCTATCACCAACATATCATCCATATAAAGAGACACCACTACTAAGTCAGATACTAACTTCTTGACATATAGAGTAGATTCACTAAGGCTTTTCTTGAAACTCAGGCCCAACAAGTGCTCATCCATCTTACTGTACCATACTCTGGGAGCTTGCCTCAAGCCATAGAGAGCTTTTCTCAGCAAATAAAATTTCTCCCCTTGGCCTGGTGTAACAAAGCCTTCTAGCTGCTCAACATAAATCTCCTCCTGCATCACTCCATTCAAAAATGCAGATTTCACATCTTACTGATACACCTTCCATCCTTGTTGAGCTACCAAAGCAAGAATCATTCTAATTGTATCCAATCTTGCCACATGAGCAAAGGTCTCTAAGAAATCAACTCTCCAAATCTGTGCATATCCATTCACCACTAACCTAGCCTTATGCTTATTCACTAAGCCATCAAGATTGAGTTTGGTCCTGAAAACCCATTTTACTTCAATCACCTTCATGTCTTCAGGCTTCTCCACTAGCTCTCATGTCAGGTTCTTTTATATCATAGCCAACTCTTCCTTCATTGCATTCATCCACCTCTAATCACGTTTAGCTTCATCATAACCTATAGGTTCCAAAACAGCCACACTGGACCTCTGATATATATATATATATATATATATATATATATATATATATATCAATCAGAGATCCGGTACCTCTAACTGGAACATCATCCACCAGCTCATCAAATTCCAGTGAGACCTCCTTGTGCTTACCTTGTGGCTCATCTGTCCAGTCCCATTGCTCATCTTCTAGGAACTGAACATCCTTGCTAGTGATCACCTTCCCTATCTATGGTTGATAGATCTTGTAGGCTTCTAACACTAAACTGTAGCCAACAAAGATCACATATTTTAACTTTCTCTCATAGCTTGTCTCTGTTGACCTGTGGAATATGAGAAAAACACAGACAGCCAAACACCTTCAAATTTCTTAGAATTGGCTGACAACAAGCCAAGCTTCAAATGGTATCTTCTTCTCCAATACCCTTGTAGGCAGTAGATTCAACAGAAAAACTGCTATGTTTACTGCTTCTGCCCAAAGCTCTTTTGGTAGATTCTTCTCATGCAGCAGACACCTACTCATTTCATAATGGTTCTATTCTTCCTCTCACTAACTCTATTTTGCTATGGAGAGTAAGGAGCAATAAGTTGATGCTCAATTCTAGCCTCTTATGGAAAGAGTTTAAACCTTTGTGAAGTGTATCATTTCATTATCAGATCTAATGACCTGAATCTTACGGCCACTTTGGTTTTCAACCCATCTCTTAACTTCAGAAATACCTCAGTAACTTCTGACTTTGCTTCATGAAGTAACCTAGCACATTCTGGTATAATCATAATAAAAATAATAAAATGCCTACTGCCATTTAGTGAAGGAGTCACTTGTGGACCATAGAGTCTGTATGAATCAGCTTGCAGCTTCTCTATAGCTCCCCAAGTGGATTCTTGAAGGAAAGTCTTGTCTCTTTCTCAATAAATAAGCCTTGCACCTTATGATCTGGTCCTGCAGGCTTGGTAACCTAATTGACATTTCATTCTCTGCATGAACACCCCTCTAATGCTATATCTCTAAATCACTAACCTATCACTTGAATGCCACCTGCTCCTTCTAGAGAGGATTTAGAGAAAAACTCTTCTACTGCATCTTTATCTTGAACAGCTCTTGACCACTGAAGTCAAAGATCAAACACTTCCCTCTTCAAATATCACCTTAAATCCCTTTTCTACCATTGCCCACACTTAACAAATTCTGATCAATCTCAAGCACATACATCACATTAAAAATTAGCTTAGTTCCAGCATAACTCTTTATTGTTACAATCCCTTTACCTTTCATTTCTAATTACTCACCATTCCAAACCTCACTCTTGACTTTAATGACTTGTCAAGATCTATAAATAGTTTTTCATCACTTGTCATGTGGTTTGTGCAACCACTATAACAAGTCAACTGTCACATGAAGTACTAGAGGAGAAATAAGAGATAAAAAACAGTTGATCTACCTCTTGTTGGACTGCAGCATGTGACTCACCTTATTGCTGATCTCCCTTCTCTTCACAGAACTTCTCAATATGTCCAAGCTTATGACACTTTCTGCACCTTACATTTGGACTCTTCCAACACCTAAAGTGTGGATGATTCTGTTTTTTCCCACATGCTAACATAAAGAATACCTTCCCCAATTGTTCTTGGAGTTGCCTGCACTGTTCTCTCCTACAACAGCCTCTGAACCACTACTGCCATTCCCTTTCTTCCCTTTCCACTTTTGCCTTTTTCTCCTACATTCTGCCGCTCTTTTGCCTGCAAAGCTCCTTCTGTATTTCCTTCCACCTCATTGACCTCCACTGCTCTTGTGCTTGCAAAGCACTTAGCAATTCCACCAACTTGATCTGAGACAAATCCTTGGTATTCTTCAAAGAGGCAATAGTTGTCTCAAACCTTTCAGGCAAGGAGACAAAATCTTCTGCACTAGCTTATTATCAGAGAGGTCATTTCCTAGAACTCTTGCCTAATTTGCAATGCTTATCAACTTATCAGAATATTCCTTAATTGTCTCAAACTCCTTCATTTGCAGTCTCTCAATTTTCTGATCAGATTTAGCCCCTTCATGCTTCTGATCCTCTCATCTCCTTGATACTCAACTTTGAGGAAGTCTCAAATAGCTTTGACTGACTCACAAGCCATAATTCTGTTCAAAATGGCAGGTGAGACGGTGGCATTAGCAAGACTTTGCCTTTGCTTTCCTTATTGTCTCTCTCTTTTGATACTTGATTTGATTGATGGTTGAATTGTCGAGAAGGGGAGCAACTTCATAATCTTGTTCCACAGTTTCCCAAAAATCACAACCCTCTAGATAGGCTCGCATTCTCACTACCCAAGCTTGATAATTTTCTCCATCAAGCACTGGTGGAGCCATGGCTGAAAAAACTACCGATCCTACCTCCATCTTACCTTTAGCTTCTATGGATGCAGATAAACCTCTCTCAATCAATCTCACAAGTCACTCACAATCACAGCCCCTTAAGATCAAGAAGGCTCTGATACACAATGTTGTTTCTCAAGAACATAAGGAGAATTGATAACAAAAGCTATATTTTTGCAGCAAAAGTGTATTATGCAACAAGACACTCTACAAGATAAGACTAATCAAGTAAAAATAACGACTAATTAACCCTAGAAAATAGGACATTAGCAAACTAACGTAATAGAAAATAGATATTGCAGCCTTGATACATCAACACCCAACTTTTGAATTTGATGGTCATGAGGCTCAAGACTGACCCATAGGATACCACTCCATAGTATCATTTCGGGGTCCGCTCGGAATTTCACCAAAGATAGTGTCAAGAGTTTACCCTGACGGAGTTGAAGGTAGCTACCTGAAATTTCAACGACGATAAACTGATAGACAGAGGTGGACTTGGCGAAGTCTATGAGGGTCAGTTAGCTGATAGCTCTCCAGTGGCAATCAAAAGATGGAATAAAGACGGTCAAGATATCGCTCATGGTATGAAGGAGTTCGAAAGCGAAGTAATGATTAGTAGCATCGTACCCCCACATCAAAATCTCCTTCGCATGCTCGAATTTTTAGAACATCAGAATGTGAGGACTTATTGCTCGTCACCCCGTTCGAGATCAACAGAAGTGTGCATAGTGCTTGAGATAGCGATCTGTGACGGAAACCCTGCTGGACTAGCCTACCCGCATAAAAATAGCCACGGGACTTGCGAGAGGGTTGTCCCATCTGCATGATTTGAACATAGTGCATCGAGATATAAAAGCTGCAAACATCATGTTGGGAGAGGAATTTGAGCCTCACATTGGAGACTTGGGTTGGCCAAGTTCATTGATGGAATGCACAGTGGATACTTGGTGGATTGCATCACGGAGGCACCCATGCTTACAGGGAGCGAATGCGAAGCAGTATCCGATTGTAAATATCTTGAGGTAACGACATTAGGATGTGGTACATTTGGACATGCTGCGCCGAGTATTTACGCACCGGGATATGGTCGATGAAGAACGACGTGTTTGGCTTTGGGATAATGCTTCTGGAATTGGTGACCGGACGAAAAGCTGCTGATCTTGAAAGGCGTGAGAATGGGGAGCATGAGTTGTTACTCTATTGGGTAAAGGCGCGAAGTTCAGAAGTTATAGTCGATCCCAATCTGTAGGGTGAGTACGACAAGAAGGAGATGAAGAAAGTGATCCAGTTGGCTCCTCTGCACACAAGATATCCCAACAAAACGACCATCCATGGCGCAAGTAGTCCAAACTCTCGAAGGCCATATGGAAATTCAGAAGTCTTGGAGGGATCTCCTCTTTGCTACGTAATCCTAAAGATTTATCCGGACCCAAATAATCTATTTGTTGACTTGAGAGAACTCGACCCATCAGTCAATAGAACTTTTCTAGACCCATGGGGAATTTGAAATGCTACATTTGATGTATAATTCACTAGCAACAAGAGAAATAGGATTCACCTATAATGAGAATAAATATTACCTACGAGGAAATAACCTACTTGCTAGACCTATTAAACGGGTGGAGTGGGTCGAATCATAAATGGTCCAACTCAAATTGACCCATTAACTCATTTATGTCTCTTTGACAAAAAAAAAAAACTCATTTATGTCTCGTTTATTGTAATATAAATTTTTCAACCCATACCCAACCTGACCTATAACCGACCCATACCCGACCAAACTCATATTATTAAAGCACTTCTATATTTAATCCAATTAAATTTAAATTATTAAAAAAAAATATATTGCTAAAACATTGTGGATAATATTTATATTTTAAAAAATCAAAAAGATTAAAAAAATAAAAAAAATTGTGATTTTTTATTTTATTTTTTTCGTTTCCACTTCTTTTTTTTTTTCTTTTTTCATTTTTTCAAAGTCCAGTGAGGGCTAGCAAGGTTTCGTGGCCCTCATTGGTCCCTTGGCATCGCCATCATAGGAGGCAAGAACTGCACGATATTAAAAGGATGATCCACAACACAATATGACATCGGTACCTCAATTTTCTTTTTCTTTTCTTTTTTTTGTGTCACTAATATCCAAATTGTAGCAGTATGACAAAATTTTGAATATTGACGTCAATGTAGATATAGTTAAGAGGTTTTGATGGCAAAGAAAAGTTGGGTTATTGGACCGATAGACATAGTTTAGAATTTTTGTAGTATCAACTCTACTTGAATTTCTGATATTCATATTAGTCGGAAGCCGTCTATATTATGTAAGAAAAGTACTTGGCCCCCTTCCTAATTTCGCCTCCAACCAAACCACCAATTTTCTATGGACTTTTATGCAGTACTCAATTCACATCGACCTCTGTCCCTATTTGATATTATGCAAGGAACTCCTAGTCCTAACAATTTTCCACTTTTATGGCATGGCAGTTTCCTATGCTGTTTCCTCTGTTAATGAACTTCTGAGTTAGTTCTTGAAATTTTTTAGATAAGGGGTAGCTCCTCTGCAGTTTCCTCTGTTGAACTTCTGAGTTGGTCTTTAGGAACTTGTATATAACAGCTCTCACCCACAAGAAGAAGGGGCACAGCCATCTCTCATAACACACATTCATTTGTTAAGCTTGTGATAAAGCAAATCAGGTTCAGATTCTAGAGAACCAAGATCTATGCTTTCTTCTGCTCGCACCAGTAACCCAAGTCGACAGTAGCTTCTAGATTGATTTTGACACTTGTGATTAGTGATGGATTGCCAATTATGGTTTTAGGATCAAAGCATCTGTTGAACCAATTTCCTTAGCAATGAAGCTGAAATTTACGAGGAGAGGGGGCCTTTTGTGCTTGGAAAAGAGGCAATTACCTTGTTGGCACACATGTACAATGAAATTATGGGAAAAAGTTATTGAGCATAGTTTGAGAATAGAAACAATGTCTCTGTAAATCAAATTGGATTTATGCCAGGAAGATGTACCATAGAGGCTATCTTCTTAATACGATAGTTGATGGAGAAATATCAAAAAAAGAAAAGGACCTACACATGGTGTTCATTGATCTCAAGAATGCGTATGATATGATTTCAAGAAAGTTTTGTGGTGGGTTCATGAGAAGGAAAAAGTACCCTTAAAGTATGTAGAGGCAATCAAGGATATTTATGATGATGTTACTACATGTGTGAAGGCCTGTAATGGCGCATCAAGTTATATTCCAATCATAGTAGATTTACACCAAGGTTCGACTTTGAGTCCTTATCTTTTTGGCACTAGTTATAGATGAGTTAACAAAGATATCCAAGATGAGGTGCCGTGGTATATGCTATTCGTAGATGATATTGTGCTTATTTATGAGACCAGGACTGGGGTTAGTGCTAAATTAGAATTATATAGAAATGCGTTAGAGTCTAAAAAGATTTATGTTAAGTCGAAGTAAAACGGAATACATAAAATGTGAATTCGCCATGACAAGAGGAGGAGATCAAGAATCCGTGGATATGG
>JAGVVM010002451.1:0-11558 GCA_019149425.1 Psidium friedrichsthalianum
AGCGAAAAAGACAGGCAGAGATCCTTGAGTCGGCCATCCCGGTCTCCTCCGCTTACACTTAGAAGCCAACCTTCACAAATCCAAACCTGATCGACAGTGACAACTTCATCAGTCGCCTCCAACAATTGTCGATACTGTGGCTCAACCCCATCGCGCCACGAAGCTGCCTTTCGCCTATTTCGCTATTGTTGCCTCTTCTGGGACTCTCACCAAGTACCTGTACCCACGCATTGTAGCAGGATCTCCATCATTTGAATCGTGTTCGGTGCTCATGTAGTCTGCTATGAACCTGTAGTTCTTCTGCATCTCGGAATTGCTCGCCAGCATCAAAGCTTGTGCTCTCTCGTCGACTTTCGTGGATAGAACCACGAAAAGAATGCACATTATTGGCCCAAACAGGACCGCATATGAAGCGATCATCCAACTTATCATGATATATTTAGCAGCGGCGTCGACTTTAAATGACTTCCACTGTTCAATGTCCTCCATGCTGTGCGCGGTGTAGGAATCCACGTTTCCGAGAATCACTACCAGATAAGTCGCCCAGACAGGCAAACGGAATCTGCAGAAAGGAGCGGTTTGGATAAGGCTAAGCGTGTACGCAATGACAGCGGGTATAAGGGTATAGGCCGCAAAGGCCACCATCGCAAATGCGCTGTTGCCGCAGCGTCGCCTGAACGACCCGGAGACCCCAAGAAAGACTAGGATTGCAGCAGTGATGGCCATCTGTGCCTCAATTTTCGTCATTTCGCTCGTTGCATCTTTGTCTTCCACATGATTGCAGCGGTCCAGCAGCTTCTGCTCGATCTTGAGACGAAAGCCTTCCATCTCTGTGTTTCCTCCTCCTTTTTTCCAAATGAGTTCTTATTTCTTTATCTTCTGCTAATAACATGGACACCATGATGAAGAAGAAGAAGAAAAAGGATCCTTATGGTCCTTCGGTAGCAAGAGAAGGGGAATTTTTTTTTTTTTTGGGGGGTCATAAAGAGGAGGGGAATTTAAAACAATGAAAAACTAGGATTGTTGATACCACTTTATTAAAGTTATCTTTAACTCATCAATCGGACGGCTAATGATGGAGGAAAACACGACCAAAAATGATTTATTTCCTCGATTGCACCTCCACTTTATCAAATTTAACTCATCAATCGGACGGCTAATGACGGAGGAAAACATGACCCAAAACGATTTATTTCCTCGATTGCACCTGCAAATGGAGCTATCGAAGTAAAAGGAAGTGGTAAATGAATATTGCTCTCTAAACTTTAGCAAGAGTGCAGCCTTCTTGAGTTTCTTTTTGTCCAATTGAATTCTTGAGCAATGGACACTCGAAGTGACATAGCTTTCATACGGTGCTCATTTTAGGCTCTCATTCCTTTCGCAAGAAACATAATATTTTTGAAAAATATTTTTCGAAAAGTCCTTTTTCGAAAAAATTTTGCTGAGACTTGGAAGTGAACTGAAAAATATTTTTCATCATTTGGTAAAAGAAATCTCTTTTGATTTTTTGTATCGTCATTTGGTTGAAAATTATTGATGTCGACGTCCGGTGCTCTTATATGAGACGGTCCGTGTTAATGTAGACAATTTATATACATTTCCCAAACAAAATCAATTTTTTTTTGTGTAATACTTTTTTTTATTTTTTTTCCTTCTTTCTTTGACGCCATCGACTAGCGATGGCCACAAGTGAAATCGAGCTCGCCCTGGGGAGCCTCAATCCGGCCTTCGTCATGGCCAATGCTTGGTCGAGAAAGAAGGAAAAAAGAAAAAAAATTGTTAAAAAATTCAGATTTCTTAAAAGTAATTTAAAAAAGAAAGATGTAAAAGTGAAAGGAAGAAAGATGAGGAAAAATGATTGCCTCTCTTCAAAAAGATAAAATCATTTTTTCCATTTTTGGAGGGTTTTTTTTAATTGACAGAAAATATTTTTTTAATTAGTGAGCCTTAAACAACAATCATTAGCAATACGTCACATCATTTAATACTTGGTATTCTAGGATATCAAGAACGAGTATATTGCGCTCATAGCTTGCACATATATAAATTAAATTGCATCAATAATCACTTGTAGGGGCGTCAATGGGTCGGATCGGGTCAAGTCTCATATAGGCCAAATTCGGCCCAAAACTAACAGCCCGAAGCTTGGCTCGGTCCGGGTCGACCCAACACCCGAATCATATACGTCAAGATATTTGGGTGGGATTGGATCGAGCCGGGCATTTCTTTTTTCGTTCTTTTTAAGCTCATTGCTTTCACGTGTAGTGGGCCATCCCAGATTTTTCTGGAGAAGAGCTGCTACATGGAAATGTAGATGGGACAAGTCCTGACACATTCACATGAGAGGTTGAGAAAGTAGCTGTTTGCACTGAACCTTGTACTCCTCGAGGCTCGTGCCCTTGTTTAATGAATAGTCAACTAGATCGGATAAAAAGCAGCAGCCACACTTCTGTCCTGTGTGTCCAGAATCTTCGTCTGTAATAAAGTTGACCTGACAATGAAAAAGCAAGGCCAAATTTAAATAATAAAAAAAAGTGAGCTAACAGGTAGACATCGGAAGAAGCTCGAGAAATGCGAAATTAAAGATGCAATTAAATTGTTGATGCGATGTTAGAAAATTTACTTTAGGAATCTACTTTTGAAAGGACTATCATGTTGACGAGCATTGGCCATTCATATAAAATTTAGGGAGAGGATGTGACGATTAGGGAATTAAAGGGAGCAACAGGATAGCCGCAACACCATCACGTGGGGATAGTGTCCATTTCTAATTCTATGAATGCCGTGGAGGCGAACTGCATAATACTAGGAGAAGCATGAGAGATGTGATGGGTTTTTGTTCGCGACAGAGTATCAGAACAATCACGATAAAGAAGAAGAAGAACGATGCACAAGAGATTACCTAGGTTCACCCCAAGATTAGGGCTACGTCCTGCAAAGAGATTTCACTACGTTTTCGGTTTACAGCCGCTCAACACGTTACAATGATCAGAAACGAGAAAAATATATATATCCCAAAAAACGGGCCCAAAACCTAAACTTATAATAAATCTCTTAATATCGCACTATACGGGCCAGCTTAAATAAAAGCCCAAACCCGTTGAGGTTTCGGGGGCGCTGCCCCCGAACCCCCGCCGGCTCACCGGCGAGCGGGGCAGCCGTCCGCTGACCCGGCAGCGGAACCCCCGTCGGGAGGCGTTGCCCCCGAACCCCCGCCCGCTGACCGGGCAGCGGGGCACCCGTGTCGGGGGCGCTGCCCCCGAACCCCCGCATTCCGCACGCAGGGATCACATGTCGTTGGATAACACTTCAGTTTCCCTAAGCTCACGTAGGCGTACCCGGTGTGAGAAACAAGGGATCCCGAAGTATTCGCCAACTCCAACATTCTCCCACTTGGTGGATACTTCGCGCAAATGAGAGCCTTGACAATATCATCCTTCTTCAATCCCATCGCAGTAGAGCACCAGTCAAACTTCGCACCTGTGACTGCTTTAGTAAGGAAGTCAGAGCTACTCTCTACTGTGTCGACATTTACAAGCCGAACCTCTTTCTTCTCTATCTTTTCTCGGATGAAATGATATTGTATATCAATATGCTTTGTGCGTGAGTGAAATGCAGGATTCTTAGCTAAATAAATGGCCCCTTGATTATCACATCTCACCTCTATGGCACCTTGCTCAAAACCGAGCTCCAAGCACAACCGCCGTAACCATATGGCCTCTTTTCCAGCATGTGTAAGAGCCATGTACTCAGCCTCCGTAGAAGAGAGCGCTACCACGCTTTGCCTCCTACTCATCCAACTCAACGCAGCACCAAATAATGTGAAAACATACCCGCTAGTGGACCGTCTACTATCAATATCTCCACCCCAATCAGCATCTACGTGGCCTACGATATCAAGCATGTTTCCATTCCCTGTACCTTCAAAACATAAAGAGAGGTTATAAGTTCCACGAAGATACCTGAAAACTCTCTTGATCGCGTTCCAATGTTCTCTACCCGGGTTGGACATATATCGACTCAGGACTCCCACTGCTTGGGCTATATCTGGACGCGTGCACACCATAGCATACATCAAGCTACCCACTGCACTTGCGTATGGAACTCGAGCCATCTCCTCAATCTCTTCATCTGTTTTAGGGCACTGTTCCGCAGATAACTTGGTCCCTGAAGACATAGGGGTACCAACAGGCTTGCAGTCCATCATGTTGAATTTTCTCAATATCTCTTTTATGTATTTCTCCTGCCCTAGCCATAGCTTCCGTTTCTCACGGTCCCTTGTAATCTACATGCCCAAAATAAAATTTGCAGGCCCTAAGTCTTTCATATCAAACTTCTTGGCCAACAAATTCTTCACAGATTTCACCATTTTCATGTTATTCCCAATTAACAATATATCGTCAACGTATAATGTAAGAATAACAAACTGATCGCCCGCTCTTTTCACATAAACACAGTGGTCAGAATTTGACCGCACAAAATCAAGCTGGAGCATGTACGTGTCAAATTTCTGATACTACATCCTCGGTGACTGCTTCAGCCCATATAAAGATTTTTTTAACTTACATACCAGATTTTCTTTTCCTTTTACTTCAAAGCCTTCTGGTTGCCTCATATAAATCTCCTCCTCCAAGTCCCCATGAAGGAAAGCTGTCTTTACATCCATCTGTTCCACCTCAAGATCATATGCAGTTGCTATAAACAGAACAAATCGTATTGAGGTTAATTTCGCTACAGGTGAAAATATCTCGTCGTAGTCAACCCCCTCGACCTGAGAATACCCCTTGGCTACGAGCCTAGCCTTGTACTTCTCCACAGTCCCATCTGGTTTCAATTTTCGCTTGAACACCCATTTACATCCAATTGCCTTTCTATCCTTAGGCAATTTACACAAGCTCCATGTGTCGTTATGATCAAGCGACTGCATCTCTTCTGTCATTGTGAGCTCCCACTGATTCGCATCATCCATGGATCTCGCCTTTTTTACAGAACTAGGATCATCTCCAGTAATACTCAAAGCATGAAATGTACTCAATGCACTAAGTGAGTATCGAAGTGGTACCTTTCTTTCCCGAGTTGATCTCCTGAGAGCAGGCATGCTATCTGTGTCCGGGTCCTCATCTGAATCTGCATCCTCAACTTCATTAACCAAGTCCTCTTGCTCCGGATCAGAATCAGAATCCACTGGTGTGCTTTGTGGAACCACCTCCACAGATTCAGCAATCGGGTTTTCTTCAAACATTACCACTTTCTTGGGCTCTTCATCTTCCTGTATACCTTTCTTGGACTGCGTTTCACGAAAGATAACATCCCTGCTATATACGATGGTCTTTGACTCTGGATTCCACAGCTTATAACCTTTGACCCCTTCCTTATATCCAACGAATATGTTCTTTTCAGACTTACTGTCAAGCTTACCCCTCTTCTCCTTGGGCACGTGAACATATGCGTCGCACCCGAATACCCGAACATGTGACAAATTCGGCTTCTTCCCAAACACTACCTCATATGGAGTTCGGTTCTTCACTGATGAGGTCGGTGATCGGTTCTTCAAGTAACAGGCCGTGGCTACAGCTTCTGCCCAGAATTCAGGTTCTAAACCTGCCCAACTCAGCATGCATCTCGCCTTTTCTAGGAGCGACCGGTTTAATCTTTCGGCCACCCCATTCTGCTGAGGCGTATATGGAGTCGTCTTCTGCCTCGCGATACCGTTATCCACACAAAATTGCTCGAACTTATCTGAACAGAATTCACCTCCGTTATCTGTACGAAGTGTCTTGATTTTCCTGCCCAATTGGTTTTCAACCAAAGCCTTAAATTCTCGAAATTTTACAAATACATCCGATTTACTTTTAATAAAATAAATCCAACTATATCTCGAGAAATCATCTATGAACGATACATAGTACCTGGATCCTCCAATAGATGGCGTCGGAGTAGGTCCGAAGACATCACTGTGAATCAGCTCCAGAATCTCTATTGCTCTCGTACCGGTGTGTTGGAAACTAACTCGGTTCTGTTTTCCATGAAGACAGTGTTCACAGAACCCGAAACCCATAGAGCAATCTGGTACTCCTTCTACCATCTGACTTGAAGCTAAGGTAGACAGTCCCTTTTCCCCGATATGCCCTAACCTCTGATGCCATAACATGGACGTATCATGTCCATCTTCCTTTGCCTTTTCAGAGACGAATCCGCCACCAGTAGTCATCGTTTCCCCGAGCAACTTGTACAACGTCCCATAACGAACTCCTCGTGCAATCACAATAGAACCTCGAGTCATCTTGCACGAATTCTTATCACAAGAGAAAGTAACTCCTGAATCAGCCATCGTACCAACGGATAACAGATTTCTACTCATCAAGGGTATGTGCATTACATCCGGAAGAGTCTTCACTGTGCCATTGCTCATCCTCAGCTTCACCCTGCCACGCCCGACAATCTGAACTGCAGTATCATCTCCGAGCATGACATCTCCACCATTAAATTGCTCATATTCACAGAACCAGTGTCTATGAGGCGTCATGTGGTATGAAGCACCGGTGTCGATATACCAGATATCCTTGTCTGACTGCGCCATACATACAGCAGCCACATACATATCTCCTGTCTCGACTTCCTTCTTCCCCGAGGATGATTCCGCTTCCCTTTTAGAGACGGGCTTGTTTTTACAATCTCGCTTCACATGGCCCCACTCTTCACATCTCCAACACTGTACCCTCCTATCCTTACTCTTCGATCGCCCACGAGATTTGGATCTAGACCCCTTTCGATATAGAGTCTTCTCTGCTGGCCTACCCCTAGCCGCTAAAGCCTCTTTACTAGAACTTCCTGATCCCTTTCTTCGTGTCTCCTCTGATAACAGGGCAGCACACACAGTCTCATATGACAATTCCTTGTCCCCACCGCCAATTACCACAATCAGGTTATCCCATGAGTCCGGCAGTGAACAGAGCAGTGTTATCGCCTTATCATCATCTTCAAACTTAACACCGATCGATACGAGTTGACTTATCAACGTATTAAAATCATGCAAGTGTGCAGAAAACGAGTCGCCCTCGTGCATTCGAAGATTATACAACTTTTTCCTTAAGAATAATTTATTCACGAGCGACTTACTTTGGTATAGCGACTCCAATTTCTGCCATAAATCCCTCGCTGTTGGTTCGCTCATCACATTTGTCAGAATGTTGTCTGCCAGACAAAGCCGGATCAAACCCTTTGCTTTCCGATCGATCCGATCCCATTCCTCAGTCTCCTTTGGATCTGCCTGTTTCGAAGTTGCCTCCGTTTCCTCGTCTGGTTTCTTGCCGATCACGACACCAGCGTCGCAGCAACAGGCCTTTCCTTTCGATTGCTGTCCAGAGATCTCGATCACAAAGAAGATCCTCCATCTTCATCTTCCACAGATCGAACCGCTTCCCATCGAACTTTTCTATCTCAATCCGCGACCCTCCTGACATCTCGAACAAACCCTAATCCTCGAACACAAGGCTCTGATACCAATTGATGGGTTTTCGTTCGCGACAGAGTATCAGAATAATCGCGATAAAGAAGAAGAAGAACGATGCACAAGAGATTACCCAGGTTCACCCCAAGATTAGGGCTACGTCCTGCAAAGAGATTTCACTATGATTTTGGTTTACAGCCGCTCAACTCGTTACAATGATCAGAAACGAGAAAAATATATATATCCCCAAAACGGGCCCAAAACCTAAACCTATAATTAATCTCTTAATCTCGCACTAAACGGGCCAGCTTAAATAAAAGCCCAAACCCGTTGAGGTTTCGGGGGCGCTGCCCCCGAGCCCCTGCCCGCTCACCGGCGAGCGGGGCAGCCGTCCGCTGACCGGGCAGCGGAACCCCCGTCGGAGGCGCTGCCCCCGAACCCCCGCATTCCGCACGCAGGGATCACATGTCGTTGGATAACACTTCAGTTTCCCTAAGCTCACGTGGGCGTACCCGGTGTGAGAAACAAGGGATTCCGAAGTATTCGCCAACTCCAACAGTTGTGATATGTTGGTTTGTTTTATCTCTTTGACGCAAGTTTTTTAGTAGGTGGATTATTCGGTTGTGACCTAGAGTGTGCATCTCATGGTCCTACCATATAATAACTGCCATTTTGGTGTATTGAGGGTCTGCCTTAACTAATTATCCCTTCCCCTTTCTCCTTTGTTAGATGGACTCTCGAATCAGCTGGTGCTCTAGATCTCAGCAAAAGTGCTCTGGAAGATGATTTTGAGGAAGAGGAGGAGAAGGAAGAGAATGAACAACTTGTTGATGGTCTAAAAGATGGTGCACCCGAAAAGGTTTGCTCCGCTCTTGCTTCTTCAAATTTGCTGCAATCCTCTCTCATTGTTTTTTTTTTTAAATCGGTTTGCATGAGTGATATCCTCAGAGATTAATGTCATCGTTTCTTGAGCAGGACTATTATCGTGGACGAAGCCCAACAAGGGAAAGAGATAGAGATAGAAGGCGTGATAGTCACCGACACAGGTAACTGGACTGCTACTTTCCTGTTTCAAAATTTAATTCTTTGTGATTGTTGCAGTGCTGAATATCTTGTTGTGATGCAATTCTGGTCTTAAATGATTCCTCTCCTGTTTTTTAGCTTTCAATCTATGGTTGTACGTTTGTTCTTTCTTTTTCTTTTTTTTGGGTGCCAAAATTGTTTTGCTAGTCAGAAGATGTTATTTGTGTCCTACAAAAAACTTGGGATGTTTGCAGAGTCACACCTATATTGTACCAATGATAAGGGGACCTCAGAGGAAGTTGCGATGCTTAGATGCCTTTTGGCAATGATTAATTCTTAGGAGAAAAATCAGTTTAGGATTGTGATTATGCTCATTGAAGTACAACGCATAGAATATTGACACAGTAACACGGCTTCAGAATAATCAAAGTTGCCAGGCTTCTCATTGTGAATAGTGTCAGTGGTGGTAAAATTTGAGCAGATTGGGAATTTCATTTTGACATCTTTAATTGCTGGAAATCGAGTGCTTTTCTATTTGATGCTGCAAGGACCTGAATTTTAAATATGATTGTAAGGTTGATTTTCATAGTTAATCTACAATTTGACTCATTAACTTCTCAGACTTACCATCTCTCAGGAGTGCAACCAGTGATACATTACCATCCTTAGGTCATTGTGACACGCATCATGTAATTGACAGAAAAGAGGGAGAGAAGAGAAAGCTGCGTTTGAGAGGATGAGAAGAGAAAACAGCGTATCCCTAGGTTAGGGATACATCTTGTATTAATAATAGATAATAGCTTATTACATTAGATGGGCCAAGCCCAAAATACCAATAAACAACTATAAAGAATAAATAAAATAAAATAAAAGAGAAAAGGGGGAAGCCCCCCACGTGACTTAACACTCCCCCTCAAGCTGAAGCATAGATATTCATCATGCCCAGCTTGTTACAAATGAACTCTATTCTCTTTCCAGTAGTAGATTTTGTAAGGATGTCTGCAAGTTGATCACTGGTCCGAATATATCCAAACTCGATGACGTTCCTAAGCAAAGCATCTCTCACAAAGTGACAATCAACTTCAGTGTGTTTAGTCCTTTCATGAAAAACTGGATTATCTCTAATATGTAGGGCTGATTGATTATCACACCATAATTTAGAAGGATAATCAATGGAATAACCTATCTCTGTCAAAAGCTGCTGCAACCACATAATCTCAGCCGTTGTACTTGCCATTGAGCGGTACTCTGCTTCGCAATTAGACCGAGCAACCACATCTTGCTTCTTACTCTTCCAGACAAGATTACCACCTATAAATATAGTAAAACCAGATGTAGATCGCCTATCAGCAGGAGATCCTGCCCAATCCGCATCACAGAATGCTTCGATACGAGAATGTCCATGGTTTTGATAGATAACAACCTTCTCGGGGTCCTCCTTCAGATACTTTACAATCCGCAGAGCAGCTTCCCAATGAGGAACATGAGGATTAGCCATAAACTGACTGGAAAGGCAATATCGGTATGGTCATAGTGAGATAATTAAGTTTTCTCACTAATCTACGATACCTCTCAGGCTCTGGAATCGGGGACCCTTCTTGCGACATGAGCTTATCACCAGGAATCATGGGGGACTCACAATATTTTGCCCCAGAAAGCCCTGTATCCTGCAATAAATCTAACACATATTTTCTCTGAGACAGAAAACACCATTCTTACATTTAGAAACCTCAATACCGAGAAAGTATCCCAGAGGACCAAGATCCTTGGTCTGAAACTGACTATGCAAGAACTCCTTGAGCCTGGAGATGCCTGCTAAGTCACTGCCGGTGATCACAATATCATCCACATATACAACCATATATATACAGCCTGTAGGAGAAGTATGATAGAAAACAGAACTATCTTTAATACTCTGCTTCATGCCAAAATCCCGTACAACAGTTGTAGTAAACCTACCAAACCATGCATGAGGTGACTGCTTGAGACCATATAATGAGCGACGAAGCCGACAAACCCTAGAAGACTCCCCTGAGCAACAAACCGGGAGGTTGCTCCATGTACACCTCCTCGTCAAGATAGCCATTCAAGAAAGCATTCTTGACATCAAGCTGATGGAGAATCCATTCATGGGAGGATGCTAGAGATATAAATAACCGAACGGAGGCCATTTTATTCACTGGGGAAAAAGTCTCAAAATAATCAACACCATACTGTTGAGCGTATCCCTTAGCAACCAGACGAGCCATCAAGCGAGCAAGCGAGCCATCTGGATTAACCTTGACACTATAAACCCATTTACAACCAATAGCTTGCTTACCAGTGGGAAGAGGAACAAGCTCCCAAGTCTCATTCTGAACCAAGGCCTGCATCTCATCCACCATAGCAGCACGCCAACCAGAATGAGCCAAAGCATCAGAACTAACCGTGGAACAGAGATGGAATCCAAAGTGGCAATCAGCGCTTGTGTCTGAACAGATAAACCCTTATAAGAGTCATTATAGATAGGTCTATTACGCAAGCACGAATACCTTTACGGAGAGCAATAGGCTCATCATCTGAGGGGAGATCTGGCACCAATGGAGAAGTATCCAGCGAAGGTGGCGCTGGCAAAGATGCATCCGGAGGAGGATCTAATGAGTCATCGGAAGGCACATTGGACGGGTCGAAGAAATCACGGGAACCGGCCGCCGATGATACACATGACCATACGAAAAATCAGTGGATTCGTCTATGGGCGTGGATGGTTTCTCAGAGGTAGGACTGGGCAAAGGATGATGGACTAGGACATCCTCCAAGAAAGTAGATGGAGAATCATCCTTAGTGCCATAGGACTGAGACTCATGGAAGGTAACATCAGCAAACACACATAGCGATCTAAATCAGGAGAAAAACAACGATAACCTTTTTGATGCCGTGCCTAGCCAAGAAAAATACAACGAAGAGACTTAGGGTCGAGTTTAGAAACCTGAGGTCGTGTATCACGAACAAAACACACACACCCAAAAATCTTGGGAGATAGGAAATAGAGATTTAGTAGGGAACAACACACGGAAATGGATTTCTCCATTGAGAATAACAGAGG
>JAGVVM010002452.1:0-26071 GCA_019149425.1 Psidium friedrichsthalianum
GAAAAGGATACTAACCTCATCGATCATCGGAAAAATTTTGTTGGCTGTTGACAAGTAGGGCTTGATTTACCTTTAGGAAAATAAACAATAGTTTTGAATTTTTTCCAATGGAAAATAATTCAAGAGAAAAGGGGGAATAAATAACCTAAATTTATATGTCTTGTGCATCATTGGTACATTGCCGTGCATGTACTGCATGTTAGGGATGTCAAAACCAAACAATATACCCAATCAAAACACGAACCGACCCGCATAAGATCCGAATTTTTGAGTGTTTGTGGATAGATTTACGTGCACACATAGCTAACGCGAGGTTATAACTCAATAAACATTGGACTTCAACTCCACCACGTGTATCTACTCCATCTCATGATGAAGATAGACCAGTCATATCGAGACCAGAAACTCTAGATCAAGCACGGGAATGTCTTGACCTGTGAAGTAAAAGATCGATCGCTGGCCCTTGTCTTTTCAGAATTTAATGTGGCGAATCTTCTATTCCATCTTCCATTGCCACTGCCACCATGTACTTTTTCCAAAAGATAAGTGATTTATGTTATGCCTGTGCTGTGCTTAACAATTTCCATAAATTGGGTTTAGATCACGGCGTGCTAATTATGGAACTTTGCTTCCACATTTGAAATAATGAAGAGGTTTCGTCTAAATAACACTAATTTTATATTATCTTCAAAGAGCGCGATGTATATTGAACCAATAGATGAAAAAATTTCCCAACAAAGAATTTTTATCTCAAGAAAATTCCAAATCGATAACTCATAGATGTATTTCCTCCAAATTAATTTTCTTCTCCCACAAAACTCCGACCTGTATCCCATAATACATTTACCATAAAAATAAAGGGAAATAATATTGCCATTAAAAATAGGTGTGGGTTGGGCTTGTTGGGTCTTGGGTTGGGTCTTGTTCAGGTTAATTTGGTTCCTAGGCTTGTGCAGTGAGGTGGTCTGCCTGTGTTTCTTGTTCTTGTGCTCAATGACAATTTAGTTTATAATAAACGCGAAAAAGCAACTAAAAATATTAAATCACACGCTTACTGTGGCACATTTACTTTATTTTTTTCCTTAATGATGCCACAAATAGTAAATTCGTACATGTGTGACGCATTTATCTTCCGTCAAGATTTCATCATTGATCACTGTAAAAAATATATGGTGATATGGACGGAAGAAGGCAGACAATGTTGGCACGCTGTCCACACAACGTAAATGAAACAAAAACAACATTGTTCCAATTGGAAAATCATCTGACAAAATCTTGATGGAGTCACGTAAAAAATATTCTTATTTCTTAAGAATAAGAAATCCACACTTGTACAAAGAGTTGGATTGAGCACACACCAGCCATATCCGCTCTACTGCTCATCCCACTCGCAGAGCTAGAGAGAAGAGATGCCTCTATCTCAAACTGAATCTAACCATAAACCATTCTATTATTTTACTTTTTCATTTTAACATATGAATTACAAATAAACCATTCATTAAAAAAAGGGACACGTTTCATATATATATGCGTGTGTGTGTGTGTCTCGTGCCGAGAGAACCCCAAAAGAAAAGCCCTTTTTTAAGTGTGTGCAAGAATCAGAGATATCAGATTTCACATCTCTCTTAATCTCTTAGTCTCTTCATCTTCATCTTCATCTTCATCATCTTCTCCGTATTTGTTGATCCATTCATGGATGACTCCACTCAGAACCCCACGCACCCAATACTCGTAACCTCCACACACCTGACAAGAGGAGAAGAAGAAGAAGAATGGCTCGTGGCTTGTTAAGGCTTGTGTTATGCTTATTTCGGACAAGGGACGAACAAGCCCACCAACAAGAATCGCTCACCGTTTCCAGGAAGAGATAGAGAGATGGAGATTTGGAGTGAGCCATGAGGCCGATTCAGCCACCACCGCATTTAGCTATGTGTACACGTAAATCTACCCGCAACACTCAAAAATTCAGGTCTTGTTCGTGTCGGTTTGTGTTTTGATTTGGGTATATTGTTTGGTTTTGACACCCCGAACACAGCAATTTACGAATGATGCACAAGACATATGAATTAAGGTTATTTTCATCCTTTTTCCACTTGAGTTATTTTCCATTGGACAAAATTTTGAAATTATCGTTTATTTTCCTGACGGTAAGCAAGCCCTTATTTGTCAACTAGCGAACGAACTTCTTCTGATGATCGATGAGGTTGGTCTTTTTCCGGAACATAGTAGACCAATTATAGGTATATTTGTGAATGACAATACAATCCATAATTGAAAGCTTTTCATTTTTTTTTTTTTGCGTCATTGAACTTTCTCATTCTTAGGTATCCAATAAGTTCTATGTATCCATACAATCCCTATTGCGAAATAGCTTAGAGAAATTTTTTTCAAAGTTAAAATTCAAAAAACTATGAATCCACTTTAGGAATCATTAAATGCTCTAAATGATTATTCTGATGTATCATGAAATACATCCATTCTTCACCATCTCGTTGTCAGAAAAAAGAGGGCTGGGCTTAACTAAGTACTAAAGCGGCTACTTTCGTTGACTCCTCACGATGGATTCAAACCCATATTGAAGTTATGAATATTTGTCTAAAGAAAAAAAGAAGAAGAATCAATAGGATGCAGTCGCCACTAAAATTGGAACTGGATCTATCCCAATAAAATTTTACCTTTTTCCTTGGCCCTCTTCCCTCTTCTATAGCATGGGCTTACTCAAAAGAAGTTGGCCAAGCAGATGACTCTTAGCTTTTGGAAAGATATACCAGGCATACTCATCTAGTTCTAGATTCTCTGGTCTTTTTTTCCAATTCCATTTTTCGAGACAGCTCAACTTAGAACTTAGAAGGGCAGTACCTGTGTACTCAATAAGAAATCTTAGTGCATTTAGTACATCATTTTTTCTAAGCCTCACATAGGCTTGTCGTCAAATGTATCTTTATTACGAAGATCTTCCGGCTGTGAAGCTCATCCAACAATCATTAAGTTGATCATACCCTTTTATGAGCCATACAAGCACATCCTTTGTCAAGCAATCATTTGCCTTTGAACGCTAAGAAAAAAAAATAAAAGATTAAAAAAAGAATAAAGAAGGGTAGATTGACAAAAGAAAGGAGAGAGAATTTATAAGATATGATCTATTTATATCTAACCTATTAATTCATCTTGAAAATAAAAGAGAAAATCATTTATTGTGAAATGTTTTGATATACGCTATGAATCTATTATTTTATTTCGATTTGCTACTTTCACTTATTTTTAACTGAATTGAGCTGAGAGAATTTTCATAGGCATAAATTATTTTTTGTGCGGACAACTAGTTTTATGGATATTCCATATACGTCTACTTTGACTGGAATGAATGTTCTGAAAAATCTTTTTAAGTTTTGCTACGTTGAAGAAAGAAAGATAATTCTTGAATTTCTTTACCTACCATTGGGAAAGAATTTCTTCTTCGATTCAAGTTCATTTCAAAATACTTTAATTGGTATGTGCAAGAAATAGGTCAAATTGGCCGCTTTTTGTTTGGCTTCATGTGGAGTCAAATTGGGTAAAGCTTTAGTTAAAAAAAGTACTCCCCGGGCTCACGAAACTCTAATTGGTAGAATTAACACATCTTACTCAGGCTCATGATTATTAAATCAAACATTAAAATTAAATAAGAAATCAAGTTGCGATTAGGAAGACTTAGAAGGGATAGAGCTATCCCTTATAGTACTCCTCTATAAAAAGAACAATTCTTCTTTTGAATATGGTGCCCCGCAGAAACTTCACTTTTCAGCACCCTCAGTCGCTTGACGGTGGATACAAACATGTTGCGAGCCAACAACTCCAAATGGGATTTTACTTTTACAGATATACTTACATGGAACTATTGTTGTGTTTGTAAGACAAAAAAAGAAAAAGAAAAGAAAAGTAAAAGGTAGCCAAAGATAGCATAATCTTTATTTTTTTGAGAAATTGATTGATATGACAAAATATTCTAAAATACGGGCAATAGTGTAACTATGAAAGCTTCTGAATAGTACCGAGTACTTATTTGACTTTGTTACAAAATTTTGATGGATTAGATTGAATAAGATGAAAGTCGAGAGACTAGATTGAACATTTATGAATAGTTTTAAGAATCACATTGAACGATTTATATGTTAAAAAATGACATTGCACATTGGTTCAAAATTTAGGGACGATTGTGGTCATGTCATAAAAAAATCTTTGAGAATTAGCATGTAAGTTGCTTTCTGTCGTGAAAAGAAAATGTTGCACGGCTTTATACCTTTTTTAAAGTTAGGCCTGTATTTTTTTTAGTTTATTTAGTAAAAATAGCGTAATAATTAAAATTTGTCTATAGTAACGAATGACTGATTTCATTTTGTTATGAAAACTGGATGGATTAGATTGAACTGATTAAAAATTTAGAGACTAGATTGAACATTTAAGAATAATTGGAAGCCGCATTAACAAATAAAAAATCAAGAAGACATTGTGCGTTTAGGTTAAAGTTTGCGAACTGTTTATGTCATTTTTCATTTACTGAAAAATTATGATAATAATTGCAAATATTTTGTTGATGAATGTCCAACGGCACTAATTAAGCAACTAATCAAGGAGGTTTTATGGTCTCCAACATACTGATTGCCCTTGTGTTATGCACGCACAATCAGTGCCTCAAGATCAAATTGTGTAGGATAAATTATAATTAACTAGTGTCTCAAGATAATCAACACGACTTTAAGGATGTGTTCATTTTTGGGAAAACCTTTTCCGGAAAATGTTTTTCGGACTTAATTTTGTTTGGTTCGCGAAAAATGATCTGATCAACGGAAGCACTTTGCAATCAACAAAAACTTTATTTATTAGATTAGAAAAGTGAATTTCACAAAATAAGAAGGTAAAAAAAGTTTCCAAAATCTCACTCTCTCGGCTTTCTATCGAGATATGACGCTCTGTTCATTCCTCTGTTTTGGGTTTTATTCTTCTTCTTGACTGTGAGATTCAACCTCTACAATTTTTCTTGCATAAAAGGATCATTCAGGTCAACATCTAAGACCACGTCAACTCAACTTGAGTATCAAAAGACGAATAGGGTTCGGCATCTAATATACGAAAACGCCTTTTAAGAATCCCGAATGCCCTTTCTACCGCAGACCATGCAGATGAATGACGATGGTTGAACAACTCTTTCTCATTCTCAGCTGAGCGGTCACTAAACTCCTTCCTATGATATCGAACTCCACGATATGGTGAAATAATCCCCGATTGGATGCCATATCCGGCATCATCAAGGTAGTATTTAGTTACCAATTTTATGTAAAGTTTTAACAAAATGTTTCAAAGAAAGTAGGGTAAACATTTTATATAAAACATGGAATAGTCTATACCTTCAGGAATTTTCATTCCTCCAGGCCTTGAAAGTGCATTTGTTAGAACACGAGAGTCATGTGATGTGCCTTCCCAACCGGCCAACACATAAACGAATTTAAATCAAAAGTAATAGTTGCAAGAACATTTTGCATCATTTTGTGTTTTCGACCTTGAAATTGTTCTTGAATTTATGGGGGAACCAATGCATGGACATGAATACCATCAAGAGCTCTAACACAATCCTAATGTACTTAAGTAAATTGGTAAATGTAACAACATACTTTCAAGATGAAGTTCATGATATTTGTCATATTACATACCTTAAAGTAAGGATAAAATCTTCTACTCTTGGATATTGTCAGGGGTGTAGTGCCAGTTGGATACTTGTATAGTTTTAGAATTGCTTGTAAGACAATTCTAAAGTATCGATGAATGGTCTCAATAGACCTATTTAGCCTTGACCCTATTACTCTCAACCTCACATCATGCCTTAAAATATGGCGAAAGACTAACAATTGCTCTTTGATTGACACATTTGTTGTTTCATATGACAAATTATTTGACACAAGAACTCTACACAATTCAAAGAAAACTTGTGGTCTCATACGTATTTGATTGACACAATTAGTATCTCCAGAATGAAAAATGCAATTCATGAATAACTCTATATCAAAATCTCTTTCGCCCCGTGGAACCTTGGGTATCTAACTACTTGAAGATTCATCCTCCATAACTAACATACCTACCAATAACTGACATTGTTGCACCCATTTTGCTCCATTGATATCATTGTTTTCCATCTACAATCAATAATAAGACATATGTTTTATCTTAAAGATAAACCTAACAACAAACATTAGTATGCAGACCCACCCATCCCAAAGTTGGGTTTCGAAATTCTCTGGAGCAAATAAAACCAAGGTAACAAAGTGTTGCAGAACCTCCATTCTTGCAACTACTACTTGCAAATTCCAATCACAGAAATACAGGTTCAAATTACATAACTAGACAAAACAATGTTAACAAGTCTTCCACATGTACCTTCTTTTATTTGCTCCAGGCAGTGAAAACCTATAATAGCAATAGGGAGTAAACAATTTTACTAATACAAGTACAACAAGCGCTCACCAAATATTGGCGAAATGCCTTGAGACAATTTAAAATTGGGGATGATTATTGCCTAGGTTGAGTCTCATCAACTCTAATCAAATGCCATGGTACACTGAAGATCTTCTTTTATTCCTTTTTCTAACTCCCTTATCTCAAATAAGCACCCAAATAAATACATAGCAGTCTGTGCACAAACCGCACACGGTGTGAAGATTGACAACTTGATTCCACCAAGTTTACTAAAGGAACTCTAAAAGGTATTTCAATAAATTATAATCAATGATTTTCTTTCCATCTTGACATTTTAACAAACACCTTTCATGCTTTTAACAATATGGATCGCATAGTTCAAGGAAACAAATAATGATAACACCATCTATCCCCTAGGTGAACCAAAACATGAAATGCATAAAAGTTCTTTCAATCAAATTCTACGCAGCAACTAGCCAAACAATATTCTCAAGGATGCCAAGAAAGTGCCAACGCTATCAAAACCCTGTACAATTGAAATCATAAAATGAACAATGATAAAATTGGAATACTCATCAAACCATGAAACACCAACCGAATCGACTCATATTTTTTCATGGAAGCACATAGTGCCGAAAATTTCGGACAGATCAACTAAAAATCGAGCAAAAAGTCAAGCGTTAGATATATTACCTTATATCTCTCGTGGTAGGGTAGAATCTACAATTAAGCTTGATAACTCTAGGATCTCTGAAAATTTAGAAACTGATTTCTAAGATTTCACTTGAAGAAGATGAACGGAAACGAGAATAATTAAATTTTCAAAGGTTTTTTTAAATCGAAGAGGGAGAGAACATTGGAGATATGTTGAGCGTCATGGAAGAAAAGCCAACTTCAATGACGAGCTTCAATGGCAAAGATGAAGAGCAGTGAAGAAGAGCCAGACCTTCAGCGACGAAGAAGGTGAGCGTCAGTGAAGAAGTGAATAAAAGAAAACAGAGGAATGAAAGAGCGTCATATCTCGATAGAAAGCCGAGAGAGTGAGATTTTGGAAACTTTTTTTACCTTCTTATTTTGTGAAATTCACTTTTCTAATCTAATAAATAAAGTTTTTGTTGATTGCAAAGTGCTTTCCGTTGATCAGATCATTTTTCGCGAACCAAACAAAATTAAGTCCGAAAAACATTTTTTCCGGAAAAGGTTTTCCCAAAAATGAACACATCCTTAAAGTCGTGTTGATTATCTTGAGACACTAGTTAATTATAATTTATCCTACACAATTTGATCTTGAGGCACTGATTGTGCGTGCATAACACAAGGGCAATCAGTATGTTGGAGACCATAAAACTTCCTTGATTAGTTGCTTAATTAGTGCCGTTGGACATTCATCAACAAAATATTTGCAATTATTATCATAATTTTTCAGTTAAATGAAAAATGACATAAACAGTTCGCAAACTTTAACCTAACGCACAATGTCTTCCTTGATTTTTTATTTGTTTAATGCGGCTTCCAATTATTCTTAAATGTTCAATCTAGTCTCTAAATTTTTAATCAGTTCAATCTAATCCATCCAGTTTTCATAACAAAATGAAATCAGTCATTCGTTACTATAGACAAATTTTAATTATTACGCTATTTTTACTAAATAAACTAAAAAAAATACAGGCCTAACTTTAAAAAAAGGTATAAAGCCGTGCAACATTTTCTTTTCACGACAGAAAGCAACTTACATGCTAATTCTCAAAGATTTTTTTATGACATGACCACAATCGTCCCTAAATTTTGAACCAATGTGCAATGTCATTTTTTAACATATAAATCGTTCAATGTGATTCTTAAAACTATTCATAAATGTTCAATCTAGTCTCTCGACTTTCATCTTATTCAATCTAATCCATCAAAATTTTGTAACAAAGTCAAATAAGTACTCGGTACTATTCAGAAGCTTTCATAGTTACACTATTGCCCGTATTTTAGAATATTTTGTCATATCAATCAATTTCTCAAAAAAATAAAGATTATGCTATCTTTTGGCTACCTTTTACTTTTCTTTTCTTTTTCTTTTTTTTGTCTTTACAAACACAACAATAGTTCCATGTAAGTATATCTGTAAAAGTAAAATCCCATTTGGAGTTGTTGGCTCGCAACATGTTTGTATCCACCGTCAAGCGACTGAGGGTGCTGAAAAGTGAAGTTTCTGCGGGGCACCATATTCAAAAGAAGAATTGTTCTTTTTATAGAGGAGTACTATAAGGGATAGCTCTATCCCTTCTAAGTCTTCCTAATCGCAACTTGATTTCTTATTTAATTTTAATGTTTGATTTAATAATCATGAGCCTGAGTAAGATGTGTTAATTCTACCAATTAGAGTTTCGTGAGCCCGGGGAGTACTTTTTTTTTAACTAAAGCTTTACCCAATTTGACTCCACATGAAGCCAAACAAAAAGCGGCCAATTTGACCTATTTCTTGCACATACCAATTAAAGTATTTTGAAATGAACTTGAATCGAAGAAGAAATTCTTTCCCAATGGTAGGTAAAGAAATTCAAGAATTATCTTTCTTTCTTCAACGTAGCAAAACTTAAAAAGATTTTTCAGAACATTCATTCCAGTCAAAGTAGACGTATATGGAATATCCATAAAACTAGTTGTCCGCACAAAAAATAATTTATGCCTATGAAAATTCTCTCAGCTCAATTCAGTTAAAAATAAGTGAAAGTAGCAAATCGAAATAAAATAATAGATTCATAGCGTATATCAAAACATTTCACAATAAATGATTTTTCTTTTTATTTTCAAGATGAATTAATAGGTTAGATATAAATAGATCATATCTTATAAATTCTCTCTCCTTTCTTTTGTCAATCTACCCTTCTTTATTCTTTTTTTTAATCTTTTATTTTTTTTTTCTTAGCGTTCAAAGGCAAATGATTGCTTGACAAAGGATGTGCTTGTATGGCTCATAAAAGGGTATGATCAACTTAATGATTGTTGGATGAGCTTCACAGCCGGAAGATCTTCGTAATAAAGATACATTTGACGACAAGCCTATGTGATGGCTTAGAAAAAATGATGTACTAAATGCACTAAGATTTCTTATTGAGTACACAGGTACTGCCCTTCTAAGTTCTAAGTTGAGCTGTCTCGAAAAATGGAATTGGAAAAAAGACCAGAGAATCTAGAACTAGATGAGTATGCCTGGTATATCTTTCCAAAAGCTAAGAGTCATCTGCTTGGCCAACTTCTTTTGAGTAAGCCCATGCTATAGAAGAGGGAAGAGGGCCAAGGAAAAAGGTAAAATTTTATTGGGATAGATCCAGTTCCAATTTTAGTGGCGACTGCATCCTATTGATTCTTCTTCTTTTTTTCTTTAGACAAATATTCATAACTTCAATATGGGTTTGAATCCATCGTGAGGAGTCAACGAAAGTAGCCGCTTTAGTACTTAGTTAAGGCCCAGCCCTCTTTTTTCTGACAACGAGATGGTGAAGAATGGATGTATTTCATGATACATCAGAATAATCATTTAGAGCATTTAATGATTCCTAAAGTGGATTCATAGTTTTTGAATTTTAACTTTGAAAAAAATTTCTCTAAGCTATTTCGCAATAGGGATTGTATGGATACATAGAACTTATTGGATACCTAAGAATGAGAAAGTTCAATGACGCAAAAAAAAAAAAATGAAAAGCTTTCAATTATGGATTGTATTGTCATTCACAAATATACCTATAATTGGTCTACTATGTTCCGGAAAAAAGACCAACCTCATCGATCATCAGAAGAAGTTCGTTCGCTAGTTGACAAATAAGGGCTTGCTTACCGTCAGGAAAATAAACGATAATTTCAAATTTTTGTCCAATGGAAAATAACTCAAGTGGAAAAAGGATGAAAATAACCTTAATTCATATGTCTTGTGCATCATTCGTAAATTGCTGTGTTCGGGGTGTCAAAACCAAACAATATACCCAAATCAAAACACAAACCGACACGAACAAGACCTGAATTTTTGAGTGTTTGCGGGTAGATTTACGTGTACACATAGCTAAATGCGGTGGTGGCTGAATCGGCCTCATGGCTCACTCCAAATCTCCATCTCTCTATCTCTTCCTGGAAACGGTGAGCGATTCTTGTTGGTGGGCTTGTTCGTCCCTTGTCCGAAATAAGCATAACACAAGCCTTAACAAGCCACGAGCCATTCTTCTTCTTCTTCTCCTCTTGTCAGGTGTGTGGAGGTTACGAGTATTGGGTGCGTGGGGTTCTGAGTGGAGTCATCCATGAATGGATCAACAAATACGGAGAAGATGATGAAGATGAAGATGAAGATGAAGAGACTAAGAGATTAAGAGAGATGTGAAATCTTGATATCTCTGATTCTTGCACACACTTAAAAAAGGGCTTTTCTTTTGGGGTTCTCTCGGCACGAGACACACACACACACGCATATATATATGAAACGTGTCCCTTTTTTAATGAATGGTTTATTTGTAATTCATATGTTAAAACTGAAAAAGTAAAATAATAGAATGGTTTATGGTTAGATTCAGTTTGAGATAGAGGCATCTCTTCTTCTCTAGCTCTGCGAGTGGGATGAGCAGTAGAGCGGATATGGCTGGTGTGTGCTCAATCCCAACTCTTTGTACAAGTGTGGATTTCTTATTTCTTAAGAAATAAGAATATTTTTTACGTGACTCCATCAAGATTTTGTCAGATGATTTTCCAATTGGAACAATGTTGTTTTTGTTTCATTTACGTTGTGTGGACAGCGTGCCAACATTGTCTGCCTTCTTCCGTCCATATCACCATATATTTTTTACAGTGATCAATGATGAAATCTTGACGGAAGATAAATGCGTCACACATGTACGAATTTACTATTTTGTGGCATCATTAAGGAAAAAAATAAAGTAAATGTGCCACAGTAAGCGTGATTTAATATTTTTAGTTGCTTTTTCGCGTTTTATTATAAACTAAATTGTCATTGAGCACAAGAACAAGAAACACAGGCAGACCACCTCACTGCACAAGCCTAGGAACCAAATTAACCTGAACAAGACCCAACCCAAGACCCAACAAGCCCAACCCACACCTATTTTTAATGGCAATATTTATTTCCCTTTATTTTTATGGTAAATGTATTATGGGATACAGGTCGGAGGTTTTGTGGGAGAAGAAAATTAATTTGGAGGAAATACATCTATGAGTTATCGATTTGGGAATTTTCTTGAGATAAAAATTCTTTGTTGGGAAATTTTTTTCATCTATTGGTTCAATATACATCGCGCTCTTTGAAGATAATATAAAATTAGTGTTATTTAGACGAAACCTCTTCATTATTTCAAATGTGGAAGCAAAGTTCCATAATTAGCACGCCGTGATCTAAACCCAATTTATGGAAAATTGTTAAGCACAGCACAGGCATAACATAAATCACTTATCTTTTGGAAAAAGTACATGGTGGCAGTGGCAATGGAAGATGGAATAGAAGATTCGCCACATTAAATTCTGAAAAGACAAGGGCCAGCGATCGATCTTTTACTTCTCACAGGTCAAGACATTCCCGTGCTTGATCTAGAGTTTCTGGTCTCGATATGACTGGTCTATCTTTCATCATGAGATGGAGTAGATACACGTGGTGGAGTTGAAGTCCAATGTTTATTGAGTTAATAACCTCGCGTTTAGCTATGTGTGCACGTAAATCTATCCACAAACACTCAAAAATTCGGATCTTATGCGGGTCGGTTCGTGTTTTGATTTGGGTATATTGTTTGGTTTTGACATCCCTAACATGCAGTACATGCACGGCAATGTACCAATGATGCACAAGACATATAAATTTAGGTTATTTTCCTCCTTTTTCTCTTGAATTATTTTCCATTGGACAAAAATTCAAAACTATTGTTTATTTTCCTAAGGGTAATCAAGCCCTTACTTGTCAACCAGCCAACAAAATTTTTCCGATGATCGATGAGGTTAGTCTCCTTTTCGGAACATAGTAGACCAGTATTGACACTTGATTTTTAGCCAATTTTATTTTTAGAAAATTTTAGAAAATTTATAAAAATTCATAAAATTAAAAAATCAACTTTGGGGACCTTGGCCAAGTCTAGGGAACTATTTTGACCAAAAAATGATTTTTCGTATTTTTAGCATTTTTTAGTATTTTATTTTCAAAAATTAATAGAAAATTAAGAAAAACATGAGTAAATTGACAAATCATCTTAGGAAGCCTTGGCCAAGCCTAAGGAACCATTTTTGAATAAAAAATAATTTTTTATTTTTTTTACTTTTTTTAGTATTTTCAGAAAATAGAAAAACATTTGAAAATTAATTAAAAATAGCATTTGAGGCCACAAAAATGTGAAAAAATAGTCAGTATTTTTATTTTTATTTTATATTCATTTTTTGAAGAAAATTATAAAAAAATTAAATTCGGGATTGTGGTGTACCTAGTTAATCTCATTTTTCGGGTTAATTACCAAAAATTCTTAAACTTTCATTCTAGCCCGTTAATTTTCCATTTTTGCATTTTAAGAGTCGTGACATTCCCCTCTATTTTTCAAAATTACATTTTAGTCCAAAAGTTCAAGGAATTATCAAATTTTGCAAAAAGGGTTCGAATTGGTGTTGAAATAGAAAAAAATAATAATAACAACAATAATAATAATAATAATAATAATAAAATGTTGACTTGGTCAATCAAATCCCACAGAGTCATATTCTCCAGGCACGCACCAGTGAGCAACGAAAAAAGGAAGAAAATGCGCACACAAATTTTGAACGCCTCAACGGGGATGGATTTTTCTGACCGATTTGGATCGTCCATAAAAAAAGGCCCATGGTTCTTCCTCCGAGACGGGAGGTAACAAGCCGAGAGGGGATTCAGGGATCAAAAAGAGGAGAGGCCGAGCAGAACTGAAGAGGGGAGAGATAGAGTGAGTTGCAGAGCTCGACGGCGGCCATTGGAGGGCCTCCGAAAAAAGCTTCGAGAGTTCGGTCGCGAAGAACAGAGCGAAACCGAGCTACGCCGAACATCCCGGGAGCTTTGCGGCATCAGGATAAATTATAATTAACTAGTGGTGGTCAAACTCAGAAGTTCTCTTTGGGGTTGTTCTCTGCCCTGGCTGCTCCTGCAGTCACTTCACCTCCTCAGCTATTCGACTCTCAAAGGTAAAGAAAAAAGACGATCTTTCTCGTCTCACCCATCCTCTCTCACCTTATTTACGAGACCCATGTGCCAGATTACACCGCAGATCATTTTGGTTGTTGCTTGCTTCGGCAAAGTCAACTCCCCTGCTTCTTGAGGGGGTATAATGGGGTTCTCGTTTTGACCCGGCTCATACTTTCTTGTTCTTCTTTTTTTCCCTTTGAGTTCTTCAACTTGGCAATTGATGGCTTCTTGCATCCGTTTTTGATTGGGATTATGATCTGACATACCCGTTGATAAAAACATCATGTACTTTAATGGGTAGAATAAGTTTCTTACCGAGAGCCTCAAGAGAAGCTCCTCGTTTACTGTTTCCCCCATTCCTAGTAAGTGAGAACGAGGATGTGGAGAAGGCAATCGGTTTCTTAGTAATCAAGGAGTCCTTGAAAGTTATTCGAGTTCATGGAGTAGAAGTTGAGGATAGATGAATCATATCTGAGTGAGACCGACCGAAATCACTGCGTGCGTGGATGTGAAGTCAAAGATTCAAGTCCCCCTCAAGTTTTTCCTCACCGTTGCCAACACGATTGGAAACTATAACAGAATGTATAGGTACTTAGGTTACTGTTGTCCTAAGATTAAGAAATCTGCGATGTTCGGAGTGGTGGTGTTGCAGTCTATCTCAACGCCAAGAAATTACAATTATCAAGCGGACCTATGCATTTTGAGTTCTTGGGTCCTCACAATTTTTGTGCACACATTTGCTCCCGCTTATATTCGCATGCGATCATACTGTTACTGCTGGCCTCCTTGTTGAAATTCTACTTTTTTTCTTAGATTATGTATTATGTTTTAGCCTAACCTAATAGTCTGCAACCATTCACTGAAATCCTTTTCTCTGAGGCAAAAGCATAACCTACACTTGCTCTTCCCTTTGATTGGCGGAACAAGTGCATTATGCATTTTCCTCTTGAATGTGTTACCATTATGAGTTATGTAAGGAAATGAATTGCGTAGCTGGGTAAACATGCAAAAGTTTCTTGATGGTTTCGACACAAGACTTTTCTAGACAATCGCCAAGCTCTTAACACGGCTATACCATGTGAAGACTGTTTGCATATGCCAAAATGGTTCTTCTCCACGTACCCTCCTTTTATCTCTTGTTTCTGTAATGAGATACAACATCCTTTCCAATTGAGCATTCATAAATCAACTCCTTACTTATCACGATGTACTGACTGCAGTGAAGATTGACCTAGATCCTTGCATCTGACCTTCGCACCTCCTGTGAGTAAGAACGTGCTGTTATGGAATCTGAGCTGCTACTTCATACCGGTGGATGCCATTGCAGGAGAGTAAGGTGGGAAGTCAAAGCGCCAACTAGTGTAGTTGCTTGGAAATGTGACTGTTCAGATTGCTCCATGAGAGGCAATATCCACTTCGTCGTCCCTTTTGAAAAATTCAAACTTTTGGGAAATTCAGACCAATACCTTACAACCTACACTTTTGGCACTCACACGGCAAAGCATACATTTTGCAAAGTTTGCGGTATAACGTCATTTTACATGCCAAGATCAAATCCAGATGGAATCGCCGTTACTTATAGGTGCGTCGACCCTGGTACTCTGGCTCACGTCGAGATCAAGCAATATGATGGGAAGAACTGGGAAAGCTCATATGATGCGTCTGGCATTTCTTCATATTCTAAAGTGAATACAGAAAAGGTAAAACTTGGTTCCAGCTGATAATTGTTTTGGTATTGCTAATGTCATGTATATGCTCTGTGCATTTGAACACAGGCATAAGGTTCCAAAAGTGTACTGTTGTGTAATACTTTGGTTGGTCGACAGTGAATCATATATGGGAGGCCGTTGAGGTCAATACTTTATAATTTCCTTAGGAACAAGAGACTTGACAAGGTATTTCATGGAAGTCTAAGATCCTTTCCAAATGTTGAGGCCTCCAAACCCACTTGAAACTGGGACTGGAGAAAAAGAAGGACCAAATCTGGTAAAGAGTTGCACAACGATTCTGCTAATCGATATTGATATTGGTGCAACGTGCTTTCTAGATATTTTACCTGAGCAACCGCCGTTCTCAAATTGTCACATATCTCACCAGACGTAACAACCAGCTTGCAATGTCTGTGCATGTAAACAATATGAAGGGTAGGAAATGTGACTACTAAGATTTTCGTGTACAAGTGTGCCAAGTATTGCATAGTGTTGTGAACGGAAGCTGAAATTTGGCGATGATCTTTCGGTTTAGTGTGTCAAGTATTGCAAAGTGTTGTGAACGGAAGCTGAAATTTGGTGATGATCTTTCGGTTTCTTGTTAGTATAACCTTTGCCTTTGGGACAGACAGAGACATGACCATTGAAGTTGCAGCCAGAGGACTGCATTCCCCCATATATAACAGAAGGTTTCTGCTGCAATAGAGTCAAACAGATTCGCTTTGCAAATTTAATTATCAATTTCTGTCTCAACAAGAAATCTTAATGCATTTAGAATATCATTTTTTTCTAGGCCATCACATAGTTTTATCGTCAAATGTCTCTTCTATTACAAAGATCACCCGGCCGTGAAGCTCATCCAACAATCACCGAATTGATCATATTGTTCTATGAACCATACAAGCACGTCCTCTGTCAAGCAATCATTTGCCTTTGATCACTAAGAAACACAAAAGAAAAGATTTTAAAAATAATAATAAGAAGGGTCAATTGACAAAAGAAAGGAGAGAGATTTTATAAGATATGATCTATTTTTATCTAACCTATCAATTCATCTTGAAAATAAAAAGAAAAATCCTTATTGTGAAATGTTTTGATATACGCTATGAATCTATTATTTTATTTCGATTTGCTACTTTCACTTATTTTTTATTGAGTTGAGTTGAGTGGATTTTCATAGGCATAAATTATTTTTTTATGCAAACAATTAATTTTATGGATGTTCCATATATGTCTACTTTGGATTGAATGAACGTTTTGGAAAAGCTTTATTAATTTATGCTATGTTGAAAAAGAAAGATAATTCTTGAATTTTTTTTACTTGCCGCTGGGAAAGAATTTCTTCTTCAGTTCAAGTTTATTTCAAAATACTTCAATTGGTATGTGTGAGAAATAGGTCAAATCGGTGGCTTTTTGCTCAATTTTATGTGGAGTCAAATTGGGCAAAGCTTCAAGATTTTGAAAAAAAAAAAAAAACTAGTGCCTAGACTCACGAAACTCTAATTGGTAGAACTAAGACAGGCTCCCACATCTTACTCAGGCTCATGATTCTTAAATCAAACATTAAAATTTAATAAGAAATCAAGTTGTGATTAAGAAGACTTAGAAGGGATGGAGCTATCCCTTAGAGTACTCCTCTATAAAAGGAACAATTCTTCTTTTGGATATGGTACCCCACAGAAATTTCAGAGCTTTTTAGCACCCGCTATCACTTACGATGGACACAAACATGCTGCGAGCCAACAACTCTAAATGGGATTTCACTTTTGCGATATACTTAAATGGAACTATCGTTAAGTTTGTAAAGACGAAAAAAAAAAGGTAACCCATAGATAGCATAATCTTTATTTGTTTACGAAATTGATTGTCATGAAAAAATATTCTAAAATATAGGCAACAATGTAATTATGAAAGCTTCTAAATAGTACCAAGGAATTATTGACTCTGTTATGAAAATTTGATGGATTAGATTGGAAAAAATGAAAGTTGAGAGACTAGATTGTACATTTAAGAATAGTTTTAAGAACTACATTGAATGATTTAAATGTACAAAAATGACATTGCGCATTGGATCAAATTTTAGGGACAATTGTGATCATGTCATTAGAGAATCTTTGAGAACTAACATGTGAGTTACTTTCTATTGTGAAAGAAAATGTTGCACGTTTTATACCTCTTCTAACATTAGGTCTATGTTTTTTTTAGTTGATTTAGTAAAAATAGAGTAATAAAGAAAATTTGTCAATAGTAACAAAAGATTGATTTGATTTTGGTACGAAAACTCGATGGATTAAATTGAACAAATTAAAAATTTAGAAACTAGATTGAACATTTAAGAATAATTCGAAACCACATTAAACAAATTAAAAATCAATGATGACATTTTACGCTAGGTTAAAATTTGTGAACTGTTTATGTTATTTTTCATTTAACTGAAAAATCATGGTAATAATTGCAAATATTTTGTTGATGAGTGTCCAAAGGCACTAATTAAGCAACTAATCAAGGAAGTTTTACGGTCTCCAACACGCTGATTGCCCTCGTGTGATGCGCGCACAAATCAGTGCCTCAAGATCGAATGTCTAAATTATAATTAACTAGTGATGGTCAAACTCAGAAGTTCTCTTTAGGGTTGTCCTCTGCCCTGGCTGCTCCTGCAGTCACTTCACCTCCTCAGCTATTCGACTCTCAAAGGTAAAGAAAAAAGACGATCTTTCTCGTCTCACCCATCCTCTCTTACCTTATTTACGAGACCCATGTGCCAGATTACACCACAGATCATTTTGCTTGTCGCTTGCTTCAGCAGAGTCGATTCCCCTGCTTCTTGAGGGTGTATGATGGTGTATAATGGGGTTCTCGTTTTGACCCGGCTCATACTTTCTTGTTCTTCTTTTTTTACCCTTTGAGTTCTTCAACTTGGCAATTGACGGCTTCTTGCATCTGTATTTGATTGGGATTATGATATGATATGCCCGTTGATAAAAGCATCGTGTACTTAATGGGTAGACTCAGTTTCTTACCGAGAGGGCCTCAAGAGAAGCTCCTCGTTCACCGTTTCCCCCATTCTAGTAAGTGAGAAGGAGGATGTGGTGAAGGCAACCGGCTCTTAGTAATCAAAGAGTCCTTGAAAGTTATCTCGAGTTCATGGAGTAGTTGAGGATAGATGAATCATATCTGAGTGAGATCAACCGATTTCACTGCGTGCGTAGATGTGAATTCAAAGGTTCAAGTCCCCCTCAAGTTTTTCCTCACCGTTGCCAACACAATTGGAAACTATAACAGAATGTATAGGTACTTAGGCTATTGTTGTCCTAAGATTAAGAAATCTGTGACGTGGATATCGGAGTGGTGGTGTTGCTGTCTATCTCAACACCAAGAAATTACAATTATCAAGCGGACCTATGCATTTTGAGTTCTCCGGTCCTCGCAATTTTTGTACACATTTGCACACTGTTACCCTTGAAATTCAACTTTTTTTTTCTTAGATTGTATATTATGGTTCAGCCTAACCTAATAGTCTGCAACCATTCGCTGAAATCTTTTCTCTGAGGCAAAAGTATTACCTACACTTGCACTTCCCTTTGATTGGTGGAACAAGTGCATTATGCATTTTCCTCTTGGATATGTTTCCTCAGTTCTCCATTTCTAATCATTATGACTTATGTAAGGAAATGAATTGCGCAGCTGGGTAAATGTGCAAAAGTTTCTTGATGGTTTTGACACGAGACTTTTCTAGATAGTTGCCAAGCTCTTAACACGGCTATATCATGTGAAGACTGTCTTTGTTTATGCCAAAATGGTTCTTCTCCATGTACCCTCCTTTTATCTCTTGTTTCTATAATGAGATGCTACATCCTTTCCAATTGAGCATTTCATAAATCAATTCCTAACTTATCATGATATACTGACTGCAGTGAAGATCAACCTAGATCCTTGCACCTGACCTTCGCACCTCCGGTGAGTTAGAACGTGCTGTTATGGAATCTGAGCTGCTACTTCATACCGGTGGATGCCATTGCAGGAGAGTAAGGTGGGAAGTCGAAGCGCCAACTAGCGTAGTTGCTTGGAAATGCAACTGTTCGGATTGCTCCATGAGAGGCCATATCAACTTCGTCGTCCCTTCTGAAAAATTCAAACTTTTGGGAAATTCAGACCAATACCTTACAACCTACACTTTTGGCACTCACACGGCAAAGCATACATTTTGCAAAGTTTGCGGTATAACGTCATTTTACATGCCAAGATCACATCCAGATAATCCAGATGGAATCGCTGTTTCTTATAGGTGCGTGGATCCTGGTACTCTGGCTCATGTCGAGATCAAGCAATATGATGGGAAGAACTGGGAAATCCCATATGATGCGTCTGATATTTCATCATGTTCTAAAGTGGATACAGAAAAGGCAAAACTTGGTTCCTGCTGAAAATTTTTCTGGTACTGCTAATGTCATGTATATGCTCTGTGCGTTTTAACACAGGCATGAGGTTCCAAAAGTGTAGTATTGTGTAATACTTTGGTTGGTCGACAGCGAATCATCTATGGGAGGCCGTTGAGGTCGGTATTTTATAATTTCCTTAGGAACAAGAGACTTGACAAGGTATTTCATGGAAGTCTAGATCCTTTCCAAATGGTTGAGACATCCAAACCCACTTGAAAAGAGGACGAAATCTGCAAAGAGTTAGCACAACGATTCTGCTAATCGATATTGATATTGGAGCAACGTGCTTTCTAGATATTTATTTGAGTAACTGCTGCTCTCAAATTGTCGCAGTTCTCGCCAGATGTAACAACCAACTTGCAATGTCTCTGCTTGTAAACATTATGAAGGGTTGGAAAAGTGACTACTAAGATTTTCGTGTCTAACTATGTCAAGTATTGCGAAGTGTTGTGAACGGAAGCTGAAATTTGGTGATGATCTTTCGGTTTCTTGTTAGTATAACCTTTGCTTTTGGGACAGACAGAGACGTGACCATTGAAGTTGCAGCCAGAGGACTGCATTCCACTATATATAACAGAAGGTTTCTGCTGCAAACAGAGTCAAACAGATTCGCTTTGCAAATTTAATTATGAATTTCTGTCTCAAGACCGCCTCCCCCCTTCCCCTCTTTCTTTCCCCCCTTCTCTTCTCTTGGGGGTGATTAGGATCCCTTTGTTATGTTTTACGTACCTATTACATGCGTAAACCCATATATTCGAGTTAAAATCTTATTAAGTTATAGGCCTTCTTTAGTGGATGCCACTGTCTAACCTTTCACTGTTTGATAATCCCCGGCTTGAGTCTTGAAGCATCCACAATGCCCTCGAGGCCCCAGAAGCATTAGTATCCCACGAGAAGAAACCATACTAAAATGACTCCAACAATGATCATCAAGAAATTTGAGAACTACCTTTGCTTAGTTAATTTGCAGGTTCTTCAGGCAATTGACTAAGCCACTCCTCGAACGAGTATAGTTGATTCCCTGGTATTACATTGCCAAGTTGCTTTGAAAGGCAAATGGAATTTAAAAAAAAAAAAAAAAAGTTTATGTAGGCTGATGATTCAAGAACTAGAACAGAGAAGATGCAAGGTGGAACTGCCAAAAAGCTGTCAAAATCCACCACCTCGTTAGAACTTCCATCCAAAGCCTGAATTTGATCATGATGATCAGTCCATCACATGCACAAGAGTCTCAAGTTTCCGTGAACATTATGATCAGTAGGAGACTTCAGCACACGAGTCTGCAATAAAGTGGACTAAGCAGCTTGAAATAACACCGCTATCATCACCAAATTCTAGAGAAAAACCAACAATGCAACTTTGAAGACGAGCTCCAACAAGAAACTGATTTTGACCTATGCAAGCCATATTTAATGGGAAACAATATGTTTAAGCAAAGTAAAAGCATCATGAAGTTCACTGTAGATGTTTTCAAAAAGTCCTTGCCCTAACAACCCCCAAAGCACAAAGAGCATGTAGACTGATACACATATTATACCCATGCCTATCAACTGATAATACTTCGTTTGATAACGTGATGACTTGAACATGGGTCAACGTGGATTCTGAATGCTATCCATGGAATATGAGCTCAACAGAGGACCATATAACTTCAGAGTTATCTTCTTTTCATGTTGTTCTCAAACCAAGGTATGATAACCTCATTGATTGTTTTCACAGCTTGAGCTCTCCAAATTCAAACTTAACGCTATATTTACAAGCAAGAACATAATGGCTAGAAGCTATGGGCTCCCATAAAAACAAGACCCTCCAAAAATATCTACAAAATCAACTTGACTCGGCAGATAAAGCAATGGGACACAAGCAAGCCCAATTGCCGCCATAAAAGGAAAATCACATGTATGGTCTCAACATACAGGAAAAAGATTTGAAGAAGGAGAAATTTCGCAACAAGACATCCTACATCTTATCGCTACACAAGCAAATTCAGAGTGACCTGTTTCGCTTGTACCATGTGTGCACTCATTCAATCAAATGTCATCATGTCCTTTGCATGGTTCAAAATCACAATTGAGGAAACCTCTTATAGGGATCTTACCCATAAGAATTTCTCCCAGATTAAGTGATATGGAGCAACATGATGCCTTCACTTATAACCAAACTTGCACTGGTAAATTACAGCACCATTGAGGCAATAACAGCAGTGCAGACTGCATCCCAGCCAGTCTGTGCTTTGAGCAACTAGAACATGTTTTTCGATATTTTAACTTAAGTGATCCATTCAGCAGAAAGATCAATTCCATCCTTGATCTGTGGAGCAGCTGACATTCTGATGCTTCTATAAAACAGGGAAGCAGGAATTCACTGCGCATCAAAGTCCATTATTGACATAATGAGAGGTTTTCCATTTTCTTCAATCAAGAATAGGCACATGCTTTTGATTATCATTGCTGAACCAGCTTTGCATTTATCCAGAGCTTTCCAAAAAGCTGGGCTCTGTACAACATATTATTTGGCTGTCTATTCTGTTTTGCCTGTCCAACAAAGAGATCAAACATAGTTTAGAGAAGTTGCAGTCATCCATTTCGTGTAGATTTTGAAGCTTTAGTCAATTGGTTAACCAATGAAGTATACGAGGCATAATCTTGAACGAGCCCTATTTCATCTCTCATTTTACCAAAATTTTCAAACTTTCCATGCTTGCAATGCCCATCCAACAAAATGTTGTAAGTAATGTCATCTGGAACCACACCCAAATTCATCATTGCATCTAAAGCATCTTGGCATTTTTCATCTGACCTTGTTTACATAATCCATTCATAAGTACATTGTACGTCACCACACTTGGTACATGCCCATCACTTTGCATCTCCTTAAGCAATTTAAAGCCCATCTTTGTGTCACCCCTCTTACAAAATCCATCCATGATCATAGTATATGTCGCGTCATCTGGTCTAATTCCCACTTTTAACATCTCTCTCAGTACTCTTTCTGCATCTAAAGTGCGTCCTGCCTTGCAAAGCCCTGATATTAAAGCCGTAAATGCAACGTTATCAAGTTCAATTCCCTTCTCAACCATTTCTTTCCTAATATCTAAAGCAGATTCTATGTCTCCCTCTTTGCATATTCCATCAATAAGCGTAGTGTATGTGATCTTGTCAGGATTTAATCCTATTGATTTCATTTCTTCCACAAGCTTCCTTGCTTCTTTTAAGTCTCCAGACCTACAATGGCCATTGATGAGTGTGTTATATGTAACCAAATCAGGTCTTACACCAGTCCTCAACATTTGTTCATAAATATCTGTAGCCATATCAATCCGCCCATTCTTGCACTGCCAGTCAGTTAAGATAGTGAAAATAACATCATTTGGAATAATACCTCTTTCAGACATTTCCTTCAACAATAGATTTGCATCCTCTATCCTGCTTTCCTTACACAAGCCATTTATCAAGGTACTGTAAGTGAACACATCAGCCTGAAATCCACTCTTCTCCATGACTATCTTTAACCCAAACCCCTCCTCTAAATCGCCAACCTTACAATATCCACTGATCAATGTATTGAAACTAACTACACTAGGGCCAAACCCCGCTTCGGCATTTCATCGAATAATAACCGTGCAGACTTAACTTTACCCGCTTTACAAAACCTGCTCATTAAAACGTTAAAACTATATATATTAGCAGGGAAACCAGCATTTAGAATCTCTATATAAAACCCCCAAGCCGCCTCCGGCAAGCTATTCTTCAACATTCTATTCAGCAAATACCCACAACCACGAAATGGGACAGGAAAATTACGCTTTCTCATCAGCCTAAAGCACTGAATTGCATCAGGCACGTAATTGGCATCCACATAAGCGATGATCAAAGTATCAATATGACAAGATTGATGGGCACTTCTAGTTTCGAGAAGCAAGCGAAAGAGCGAGGAAGACGAGTCCTTCCCCTTTCGAGAGACGACGAGATTGACCACGGACTGGGCCTCAGCGAACATCTTGTGAGAGCAGAGAAGTGAGCCATGGCGCAGCAGGATCCGACGGCGAGGCGGAAGTTGGGCTGCGCGGAGACGAAGTTGAAGAAGGAGAAGAGCGAGGGAGGAGGGAGGTCGTGAGGATTGCGAGTGATGAGGTCGGTGATGTGGTCGGAAGTGAGAGAAGGGAGGAGTTTGCGGAGGGAAGAGTTGGAATGGAGGGGCTTGGTTGGAGAATCGGATATGGCTTCAGATAGGAGAGAGAGGGTCGGGTCGTGCGGGTGGACCGGTGTGGAGGTCTGTACCAGATGGTGCTGGTGGAGAAGGCGGCGGAGGAAGAGGAGGCTTCACGGCGGAGGCGGCGGATTTTGGAGAGGTTGAGGTTGGCCATGTTAAGAGAGACAGACCTCCAAAGTACGGCGGCGATGAAGGACGAATGGCCATATAACAGCAATCTCACCGGTGATCTTCCATTCGTCTGAAATTCGAAAATCATCCATTTACTTTTTCTTAATTAGAAATTACCCTATAGTTTTTGAAATGTTTTTTTCTTAGTTCCGTTTAGGTTAAATTTCTTCTTCTTTTTTTTAAGAATTCATATATTTAAGTTAGAAGTCCTAAAACTTATCAAAAAAGTACAATTGAGTCCTAAAACTTACAAAAAGTGCAATCAAGTATTAAAACTCGCCAAACTAGCACAATAAAATCTTCAGTTAACCCATCTAACCAGGCTGACATAAATGATGACATGAATTTTTTTAATATTTTCTCTTTCCTATGTGGTGATAACGTATTTGATTTTATACAAATTTTATTTACAATAAATAAAACAATTTAAACCGAAAAAAGAAAATCTAAAAAAAAATTTAAAAAAATTGAAAACCAAGTGGCAAAGGTACAAAGCCCTCGCCGTCGCCGCCCTACCATCGCCCGAGGAGAGCCCAACAATGGAGGGGAAATGGTTGGTGAGGGCTGTCGCGCTTCAGCAAGGATCGTAACCCTCTCCTACCCCTCGCTCTTTTTTAAATTTAGCTTATTCTTTATTTAGTTTAAATAAATTTCTATAAAAAAAAAATCAGATTTACACCAAAATGACGTCGTTCTGGTTTTATGTTTTCATGTTTTAACAATGCCATTGTCACGCAAGAGGGAGAAAATATTTAAAAAGGTCATATCTATTATTTTTCATCAGCCAAGTTGAACAAAGTTAACGGAAAGAACTTAAGTGCATGATTTGAAAAGTTTTGATATTTGATTGTAATTTTTTAACAAATTTCAAGATTCAGTTGTACTTTTAAAAACTTCAGTACGCATCTCCCTCAAAACTTTTGGTGATATGAATAGCGGATTGCTCTTGTAGACCTCCAAGTAAACATTTGACCATTAGGAATTCGCTCAAAACTCTTGTTTGGCACCACAAAAATCCGTAACAAGGAAGATTCGTTGATGATGAGAGAGAAGTTCACGCGACGAGTGTTTGTCGTGAGCATTCGAACTCGAAACTAACGAGACCATGAATAAACTTCATTAATGGCGCCGAAAATGCTTTGTTCAGCTACATAAATAACCGACGAGAAGTGATGAGACCGGCTGAAAAGAGAGAGGGGGAGAGGATCGGGAACCTCACACAAGACAAAAAGCATTCCCTCCCAGTGATTGTATGCCATAACGAGGAAACCTCTCTCCACCCGCATGTAGACAATGCATACGAGCGGAACTACGTATATTATCAACGTTACCATTGGAATTTTCTTATTTGGAGCATGAGCCATAAGTTAGCTAGATATATACTCGTGACCATGGCACGATCTAAGGGCCTAATCCGGGTCGATCGCTTGACGGGGTGTCCCGGCTTCTGCGTGCTTCCGCCCAGCGTTTGCTGGGTCGAAGAACTCTTCTGCGTTAAGAGCTACTTGCTGTCATGGATCGTCGCCTCTTTCTTTGACTCGTCCTTGAAGGGATAGGGCTAGGGATTCGCAGGGGAGGCGGATATTGAGTTCACGGATAAGTGAGGCAAGGGAAGAACTATCGCATTTGTTGGGGTTGGATCCCCTCCCCGAGGCGACTCCACTGTAACTCCAGCAACCTAGTTCGGTTTCAAGTGGTGAGAAAGAGAGAGATGGCCGAACTCACCCGTTAAACCATGCTCGGATGGCTAACACGTCTTACTGATTCACAGCGTATAAATGCAAACCTACTCATGATTTAACCAAGATCATAATGACACAATACTCTCCTTGATTTGCTCAAGTTCGCTTCATTTTTATTACTGTAAAAAATTTACCAGTGTGGATCCATTGAGGACATCTCATCTGACTACTGGTACC
>JAGVVM010002453.1:0-18097 GCA_019149425.1 Psidium friedrichsthalianum
TCTGCAGTCTCATCCAATAAAAATGCACATCCAAACAGAGTATTCTTCCAATGATGATTAACTCCAACAAAAGGTGCACACACCATGTTATACTTGTTAGTACGATATGTGGTATAAAAAATCATCACGTCATCGAACAGTCATAATCAAATTTAGACAAACTATCTCTCCAAAATAGGTTTGTCATTCTACCATGTTGATCTACTTGTACTGCATAGAAAAACACTGGATTTTGCATTTGCATGCAATGAAAATGATTCAGAAGACTTTGACAATCTCCCCCACTTATAAGATTTAATCTTTCACTCTACAAATATTTTGGCAATCACGCAAAATAAAATTCAAGTTTTGGCTTCCTCCTGCTTGGCTTGCCAAGAGCTTATATGATGTTGTCCCCCCAATGCCAGCATTGGCCATGGTAGATAAAACACCTTTGCAATTATCGGAAATCATTCTTCCACATCTTATTAAGTGCCTTTGATGTTCCAGAATAAAATCATGATTATGCTCAGGAATGTACTCTATGACTTTATAAACACCATTCTTAACCTTAAATCTAATAAAAGCAGGACAACCACATCTAACTTCAAGTCTTTCATATTTTCTTTCTTGATCGGATGAGTTGACAGAATACCCCTCACAATTACACACAAAAGTTCGTCGAGTTATTTCTCCTTTGTTGTTTTTTCTAGTCTTATCCTTCCTCGCTCCAAATCCTTTGCCTATAGCGTAGGCCACATATTTATGATATGCTTCAAGTTCACTTGCAAAAACCATTCCTATTGCAAACTCAAAATCTTTTTCTAAATCACGAGTTACATGTGCTAGATGGGCAATTTCATGCTGCAAACAAAGAACAAAAATATTTAGTGTAGTGCTTTTATAAGCAAAACATCTCTAACATTTGAGAAAGAAAATATTTTTCACATAGTATGAGATCAGGTTTACCTCTAATTCAGCCATCAGATAACCTTATATGTGCAAATTAATTGGCGAGCGGACCTTTGTTAGTCGAAGTTTTTGCAAGTGAATCGAGGAGAGACTTTGTGGGACGAAGAATGCAATACCAGTGATTGAGGGCCTGACCCAAACGAGGACCGACCTTCCTGAAAGAAAGCCACTTATTATTCGATTCAGTCAGCACTACACTCCGAATTATGAATTCATTCAGGTAATGGTCTGATTAGCATAGAGTCTTTTAACCTTCAATCAACAAGACCATCACATTACAAAGAATGATAGAATGAAAACCTGCAATGGAAATATATCCCTTCTTTTCCGAAAGAAAAGCTAAAACTAGTCGAGAAAATGTTCTTTATAGCCACCCCCACTTCATTCTTACAAAATTGAAACAACATCAAATTCCAGTCAAATTCTACCATTCCCATTCCCCATCATCAGTTAAAAAGAATCTTCAAATACTATTAAGGCTACGATGAAACCAATCACACATATTAAAATATCAATTTGATGGCAATTTCGGGAGATGGAAACACAGGTGTAAATAAATCCCTTTTCATTTTTGCTCATTGAGGGGGGGGGGGTGCTCAAGTTATTTGACATATGAGTTTATGCGTGCGCGAGAGAGAAAACATGTGAGGCAATGGTGTAGCGTGGCCTTACACAATCTTGAATGTATACCCAATTTCGTACTCGCTCTTGATGAACTTCAAGAGCCCGAGGCTCTTGTCGACGGTAGTCACCTGCCCCTCGGCCTCTGCCTCACTCCCTTCTGTGATCGCCACCCTATTCACATTCACTATTTCTTTGGCCTCTGTTTTGTTGGCGACGGCAAGGCAATGGTCGCTTGACGAAAGCCGGAGCAGCAACAATCACAGAGCAACAACAATCGCAGAGCAACAAAATGTGAGAGAATGCATCCTCTTGAAATCACAATGTAGCGCTGAAGCAAGCCGGATAAGTAACGCAATGAGCTTTGCGGAACAGAGGAGGAGAGCGAAATCGACCCAAAATTTTGAAGGGGAAAGAGGTTGGTAGAGAGAACATAGACCCAAATTTTTGAAGAAGAAGAGGTAACGTGAGTTTGTTCGTGGGTGGGAGTGGGGGCCGGAGAGGTAGTGTGAAGTTCTTGAAGAGAAGAGGGAAATCGCCATCAATGCATGTAGAAAAGTAGCAGCCAAATCAAATGAACAGTGATGGAACAGAGGAGAGAGAAAGGGTTGCAGGTCTACTAAGAAAGCAAATTTTCAAATGAAAAAGAGAAAGTAAAATATTTTTTGGAAAAAGCCAAGTGGTATTGTAGAGGCACGTGTCTCTTCTTGATTGGTTGGGGAGTACGGTGATGTGGTCCTCCGGGAGGACCTAATATTTTCTCCGTCGTGTCATGCGGGTGGAGAAAAAGTCTTCACCTAAAGTCCCTTTCTATCCTCCTTTTCTCCCATGCCTTAATAAAGTCGGGTTAGCTTTATAGCGTTCACCTAATCTTCCATCTCGAGATAAGAACAGCAGCTGCCTCTGCCAGTCCACTCTCCGCCCTCACGACCACTTAGTTGATCCAGTCGGTAAGATCCGTGGAGATGAAACAATTTAACAAAGATCTCTACCTTTGGTTCGCTGCTCGTCGTATTAAGCTCAATTTCTCACCATCGACTTAAAAAAATACAACGCAGAAAAAATAAAGATGCAATGCATAGGAAAATATTTTTGGTGAGAATTAATTCTCAATTTTGTGCGATATGAATGAGAAAAAAAAAAAGAAAAATCAAAATTTAAGTGTCGACATGGTGTTGCGTGAATCCATTAGGTGACGATACTCCATGCTTTGATTGATCGTTTTGGTTATCAAATGCAGAAAGACAAAAGAAAATTAAAAAAAATTAATTTTTTCATTTGTTTATTTTAATTTTGCATAATGTCACAAGAAAAATAAAATCTATAGTAGCGCGAGGCGCATTGGGGTCCCAATAATTGACACCAAGGTGGTATATGTTAGGTTAAAGATATGTACATCGAAGTAACTTTCAACAGTGTCATTTATATCATCTGATGGGAAGTTCAATGTTAAATAAAAGTTCTACTTTCACATTGTAAAAGTTCAAATAAAAATCATGAATAAAAAATAAAGAGTGGACCGACGCTCATTGAACACCCACTTAAATAATTTGCATTATGAAAAGAAGAAGAAGATGGATTTACAAACGTTTTTGAACGTACGAGGGCGAAGAGAAAAGTTTAAGTGACTCTTAGATGATATGAAAAAAAATCATGAAAAAATCATGCATATATTTGATATTTCCTATGATCACATATAACTATAAATGCTGAAAAATGTAATCTACGATAATCAATATGATTGACAAGTAGCCAATGGGTCTCCTAACTTCTTTATTTGAATTCTAAGTATTTTCAAGTGTTCCATAAATTTCTCATCTTTGCTTTACAACAGTTGATACCATATCCAAAAGATGGATTAGAATTTTTACATGCTGCTTTATTTTCTATTAATTTCATTTTTTCGATTATTTCTAAGGTTGACCTCGATTTTTAAATTCCATCGTCGTGATTTGATATGAGTTCGGGAGGGCCCTTGCTGAACCCACATTTCTTTTCAAAGGGCTCGGCAATCCATAACCCCCTCGATACCTATCGGCAGATCTCAAGAGGGTCGTGACAGAGGAATTTGCTTTTTATAGAATATGCAAGCCTCGAAAGACTTCTAATTCTAGGTAAGCATGGTGGGACAATAGTTTTCCATCTCCATATTGTTCCACATTGACTAATTTGTGAAGGTGGGAGCTTGTTTGGCTTGGTAAAATGGCCCAAATACGAGAACAGATCAGTGGCCAGGTGTTGACACTTAAATTTTGACTACCCTTTCTTAATTACTAATTTTTACATAAAAAATTAGAGACTAACTTTAATCTCTATAAAAATAATTAAATCATTTTTATCCGATCTACAATTTAAGTATTGTTTTATCTTTTGCATTTGGACCGATAACGGAACGTGAAAGAAGACTCTACAGCGAAGGACTTTCGCTTTCCTCCTCCACTAGACCGAAACCATCATCTCCAACGTATAAGTGCTTGTTTAAGTGGTTTACGGAAAAGCTAAAAGTGAAGAGACCATCATTAGGCCATCACGCCATAGCTCGTCACCTTTGCACCAGCGATTTTCTTGGATGCCATTCACAGAATTGCATACACGGTCCACAACGATCATCTTTGGTGAAAAAGCAAAAATCAAAGAAAATGGGGGACAAAGGAACATGATTAAAGGTTAACCCACTTTTTCTTTTTGGTGGGCGCTAGGATTTGTCGGCAGAAGAGAGTTGAGCCAAGGGTCACTCTCTTTTACCCCTCCCTTTCTTCCAATTTCGCTCGCTCACTTCATCCGACACAAGTCATCACTCCATCTTCTTCTGACATCAATTTCCCATGTGGGTTTTGGCTCAAAATCTCATCTTGTAGAGGGGGTTCATAAATAATTTGCTGGCGAAGTCCAAACGACTTGGACTCTGATCCGACTTTGCTTGTTCTTCCGGTTGATTTTGACTTCTGGGGTTTTTCAGGTGTCGAATTCTCTCAAGAGGTTAAAGAAGGGCACAGCTCGATGGTGAAAGAATCTGCTCGCGATTTTGAGTTGTTGCGAGGCAAATTTTGGGTCCTCTCCATAATAAGAATCCTGACCTCACATTGCGCTGATAAATTTTACATTTTCTTCCAAGCAATGAGCAATTGACACAAAATTAGAGGTTGTGAAACATCGAAGTTTAGTGAAGAGAATGAGAAGGCCTGAAACATCCATTAACAATAGGCGTGCAACGACTCTATCGAGATCTTGGAGGATACCGCTGGAAAAGGATTGGCTCCTAAATCCTGCGTTGAGACCAGCATTAGTATAGAGTATTCAGAACAATCTTGCGTTGATACCGTGGGAAAAGGATTGGAATTTTTTTTTTTTTTACGGTGTTGCGGTGGGCACGGCACTCTGAGTGTCGCCCAGGCCCGCGCGGCACTCAGAGTGCCTCGCCCGGCCCAGCGTGGCACTTTAAGTGCCGCATGGGCCGAGCGGCCTGAGGCCTTTTTTTTTATTTTGTTAATTTTAAACATTTATTTTATATAAATTTTTAATTTTTGATGTGTTTGTAATAATTTCAAATTTATATAAATTTGTATATATAATTTTTTTCCTTTTGAAGCTTATTTTTTTAACATAATTATCAATAGTTAATTAAAGAATTTATTAATATGTATTCAATTAATTTATTGACTATGCAAATTTTCCTTTTCAAATTAATATGTATATAATTAATTTATTAAATTTGCCTTTTCAAATATAATTTTTTTTACTTTGAGGCTTATTTTTATAATATAATTCTCAATAATTAAATAAAAAATATATTAAGAAATATGTAATTAGTTTATTTAGTATGTAAATAAAAAATAAAAAAATAAAATTAATAAGTTATGTAAAGACCACATATTCAGATTACAAGAGCATGAATAACGAGCTTAATAAATTAGTACCGTCGCTTTTTTTTCCCATGCAGCTGCATTTTTTTAATTTCATAATTTAATTTACGTATTTACGATAATTTTATATTTATATAACTTTGTAAATAATTTTTTTTTTTTGCTTTTGAAGCTTTTTTTATAACATAACTATTAATAAATAAATAAATAAAATTTAATAATATGTATGTAATTAATTTATTAATTATGTAATTAACTAATAATAAAATATTTAGGAGGCCGGTGCGGCAATTTTGTTTTAAATTATGTTTTTATTTAAGTATTCTTAATAATTTTATATTTATATGACATTTTAAATATACATTTTTTCTTTTAGAAGCTTATTTTTATAACATTATTATCAATAATTAATTAAAATTATATTAATATGTATGTAATTAATTTACTCACTACGTAAATAATTAATAAATAATATTGAGGAGGCCGGTGCGGTAGTTTTTTTTTTTTTGTAATTTCGTATTTTTCACTTGTTTTTATAAATTAATATTTATATAACTTTGATCTCTCAGTCAAAGTTTCTGGAGAACAATGCCAAAACAGAAAAAGCTGAGAAAGAAAAGAAGGGCAAAAGAGTTAAGACGCTGACCACCACCTGGAAGAGAAAAATTCCTAGTCAGAGTCATATTTATTTGGGCATTCGGCGACTTTAGAGAAGATAAAAAAGATGGCAGACGGGAATTCTTCGCCGCGGCGGAATTCAGATCCAGCAGCTCAGTCCAACAAGGTGCCTTGAAGCATAGGCGGAGTGAGAACCCATCACTTGAGGGGATTACTGTTGCTCGTCACCGTCCTTGCACCCGCAAGACCTCCAAGTGACAAATCTAGCCAAATCTAGCCAATCCCTACCGAGAATCCAATCACAATTAGTGTCCTTGTTGTTTAGTCATAAACTTCAATCACTTTATCATGATTCGGGAATATTATTACCACGTTGATATCATTTGGTCTTTGCTATTATTAGTCTTTCCTTACAGATATTTTGGAGTATATTCACCAAGTCTCAAACAACATCTTGAGGTCAAACTAGCAAGCCGTGCACTTTGCAGGAAAAGATATATCAACATGCAACAGAGGATTTATGTCAGTACAAGACGCACGAGAAGACTACCCCTCTGGATTTCATCCCCTTTGACCTGAATCCTCCCCAATGCTTCTTATTGATCTGGCGTGCCTGGTGTGACCTCTCGCCCAACCGGTGGCAGTCCTTAGTTGTGCCTCCCATCTCAGCTCCACATCCTTGAAGCAATCTAGTGCGGTCTGGTTCAAGTTTGCTTGATCCACAAGGTGATATGAGATCTGAATTTGGCAATCAAATCCGTCAAATCAGGTAACGATCCTAACCATTAAAATCTTCGAGAATTTCGTTGCCTAAATGGATTGGTTTAAATTTCGATTATGCCATGTCGTATTCGTATATTATCCACAGGTCGTATTCGCATGTCTTCGTATCCACATGTCGTATTCGTATTGCAATTTTTTGCATTTTTCGCTTAAAAGATCCAAACTCTAGATTGCAGTAAGTTTTGCCTCCTACTTGGTAATGTAAAGATCTCATGTATTCCATCTTTTATATTTTGATTTTCGCATTATCAAACTCCAGAATCGGTAGGTCGAGCCACCTACTGGAAGTCATAACACTGCACATAAATCATTAACTCACTTCCTCTTTTCGACTTCAGAGAATTTTAATACTTATATTTATTTATTGCTTTTTATATTGCATCTTTTCATCACATTATACTATCGAACTTGTTTGTGAAATCATAGATTTCTTTTACTGTTTTTGTGATATATTTGTTACTGAACATGTACGCATGTCGTATCCGTATGTCTATGTTCGCATACCGTATTTGCATATCATGTCTGCATCCGTATGTCATCTATGCAACGTCATTATTGACATGTCATATTTTATGCCACGTCATCTTTGCTATATCATTTTATGTCATATCATTTTTTGCCACGTCATGTAATGTTATGTCATTTGAATTTTTAGTTTTGCATTTAATTTATGCCATTGCATTTTAGAGTAATTTTATGCATTGCATATAGTACAACTTCTCGTGCATTCATAAAAAAAAAAAGAACAAAAAATAATAAAAAAATATTTTGTGTGGCGCATGCTCCCAGCTTACTTGGTTTTTGGATGTTCAGTAATTGTTTATGCACCCGCATGATAATTTGTTAGTAACTTAGTTTAAAATCGATTAATGTTGCCTTCTCAAATGATTTTTCATGAAATAAAATGGTACCGAAAGGGCGTTAGAGTAATTTAGCATAATCAAGTCCCCGGACTTTGAATCTCTGGTTCGTAAAAGTAATTTAGTTATCCTGTTAATTTACTTAGGTTTCTAATCGACCTACCAAGAACGATTAGTGATGACTCTTATTGAAAATCTTCGCATGTTAAATACTGAACCAAAATTGCGATTCGGTAGGACGAGAGAGAGTCCGAATTAGGTTAGTTAATTTAATTAACCTGATAATCCGTTAACCTGAAATTTTATCGAGAATTTTAGGTCGCAACACCAGGGAACAAATTTGAAAATAAAAATAAAAAGAAAAAATTTACTTATTTATTTTCGAGAATAGAATTAGAAAAAAAATATTTCGCTAATTATTTCCTAGAATAAGATTATTATCAAATAGGCATTTAATGTTCCCTTGCCTCGAGCCGGTCAAATTCCAAGAGGCTATCATTATTGCCGAATCTAATACTTACGTTGTATTAGCAGGTAAAAGAGTAATTGAACAAACATGGAATGAGATAGAAACACTGAACTGAGTAAGCTAACAACATCGCTGGTCAGAGAAAGACAAGAGACAACGGTGCCGTTATGTAACCCCCTCTCTCTCTCTCTCTCTCTCTCTCTCTCTGTTCGGTCGTTTTCCTCTTCCACCTCTCTTCTTGATCTGCAACTTGAGACCTCCCACAGCACCGCCCTACTCTCTCTCTCTCTCTCTCCAACACGTTCGGCCATCGAGGTGCTTGGTGGACGGCGGGGGCCGACGTGGTGTGAGAGAGTGCGAAGACGAGCGGACTGTGATGGAACTCGATCTTGTAACAGAGGGGGGACACCAGATAGTTGCAGTGCGGCCAAAAAGTTGAAGAAACTGAGACGGAGTAAAATAAAAACAGAGGAGGAGGAGGGAGAGACAAATATATATATATATAAAGTATTTCCAATTGATGCGTGGAATTGTGATTAGCTCTGCAGAGGAATAACAAAAAACACCACCAGTGAACTACACCTGCGGAGCAGCGGCCAACGGCTGCTGCCCCACCAGCAGCTAATTTGAGCATATCACGGACTAAGTATCGAATGACTCGTAGACCCTACGTATTCTACACTGCACATGATCTCATCCTACAGCTAGTCGATTTCTACAAGAGAATGGAATTTAAATTAGGAACTAAGCCACGAGGCTCATCGTCCACCTGAGAGTTGCGATGCTGCGACAGAAGAAGACGAGTGCGTGAATGCCTTGGACATGGAGGACGGATAAGACATGGCCAAATCATCAAAACCTTCGCGATGAGCATACTTTAGCCCGCCGGATGATAGTTCCGGCATCGGGAGATCGCCTCCAAGTACTGCAAAACTTGACGCATGCTCGGCCTCATCGACGGATCGGAGTGGGAACACATCAACCCGAGTTTGAGCACCAACTCCATCTCTTCTTCCACAAACTCCGCCCCCAGGTTCGTATCTCTTGCCTCGAGAATGGCACCTTGGTCCCAGCAAGAAAATACCCAGTCAACTAGTATTACGTTCTCCGCGTTCCGAAGCTCCATCGGCCTTCTCCCGCAAGCGACCTCGAGCAAAAACGCTCCGAAGGCATACACGTCGGTGCTCCTAGTGGCCTTGCCGGTTCGCGTGTGCTCGGGGGCAAGATAACCGAGCGTTCCCACCACGTGAGTCGTTTGCGGGTCGGATCCGTGATCATACAGTCTTGCAAGCCCAAAATCTCCGAGTCTTCCATTTAAGTCAGCATCCAGCAAGATGTTACTCGCCTTTATATCCCTGTGGATCACCACTTGCTCCCACTCTTCGTGCAGATAGAGCAGCCCCGATGCCACTCCTTTGATCACCTTGAATCTTTGCCTCCAATTGAGGGTGATCTTTGGTTGGTTATAGAGGTACTTGTCGAGGCTCCCATTGGGCATGTAGTCGTAAACCAAGAGCAACTCCCCTTTCCGGCGGCAGTAACCGAGGAGCGACACTATGTTGCGGTGACGGAGCCGACCGATGCTGATGATCTCCGCTACGAATTCTCTCATGCCTTGTCTCGATTCATGGGAGACCCTCTTCACAGCGATCTCTATCTTCGATGTGGGTAAGATTCCTCTATAGACCCGACCGAACCCACCGTCCCTAATAGCTCTCGCTCCTGGAATCCTTCTGTCGCGATATAAAGATCCTTGTACTTGAACCTGTGCGGGCCGTAGTCCCTCTCCCAATCTTCGAGTACCTCGGCGAATTTCCTTTTCCTTCTTATTACATAAACTACGCTCGAGATCAGCATCGATACAAAGAGAAGGACCATCAGTGGTAGCCCTATCGTCAGTACTTTCGACGTCTCCTTCTTACCAATCCGAGGAAGCTTGGGAAGTTGGGACAGGCAAGTGCCTGAGCCTCTCCATTTACCCTGAAGCTCCAACCCAGAACATAGTGAGAAGTTAGGACTGAACCGGTCGATGACGAGAAGCCGACATACATGTTCTCGTTGATGATCGGCGAGAGATCCCGCCTAAGAGAGAGAAGGTGAGTCTTCGGTTTTTGCACACTGGCTGGAGCCAATGTGACATCGATCCGCGTTTCAGTTGCATTGTAGTCCACCCAAACTTGCATTGCTTTGCCGCTGATTAGACTCAAATTCTTGAACTCCCCACCTTCTGCATAATACCCCGCCGGAGTTGACTTTGCTGATGTCAACCCGTTCAAGTCGATTCCGACATGATTGTCGTTAATGTCCCGAAACTCGGCGCTCTGGATCGGGTCGAGTTCCACCCCAAACACATGATTGGTGTCGTTGCCGTTGTTGGTTTCGTTGAACATGCCGAGGTATGAGATCGGTTGGGAGCCGGGGAGGCCTCTCTGGGGTGCGACCACGAAGACGATCCCATGGCCGCCCACAGTCGCGTACTGTGGCTGAATCGCAAAGACGAATGCGGTGGAGAAGGAGAAAACAGAGCCGTTCGGGGAGTTCTTGAACTGGACCGGGTCGGGATGGAAGGCATGGCCCTTCTGCCTTCTGGTGTCGTTGGTCAGCTTCAGGAGGCCATTGGAGGTGACCTTAGCAATCCCATCAAGGCTCAGATTGGCCGATCGGAAACCATTGTACACAAAACTGGTGTGTTGGGCGTAAGCGAAAACGGGCAGCAGAGAGAGCACAACAAGAACGTTGAAGAACATGGCTCAAACTCAAAGTCTGCTTACCAATTAGCAGAAGAAGGATGCAGTCCCAAGGGCTATAAATTCTGCTCCACGTCAAAGGAATGATGTGCAAATTTCAAAAAGTTCTGCTCCGCGTGAGTCCTATGAAATTGATGGATGCCCTAGGACTTTCAATGGACGGCTCCAAGAGTGTCCTGTTTATAAGGCAAATAGGACTTCAATGAAGTCCTATGAATTGATGGATGTCTTCGGACTTTCAATGGACAACTCCAAGAGTTTCCTGTTCATAAGGCAAATAGGACTTCAATGTGAGAAAGAGAGATCTTCAATTTCATACTGCATTAAGTGGTCCATAATGAATGGCTATCTCCTTCCTGGTCTTCTCGATACGCCTCCCACGAAAATTTCTTATGGTACGAGAGAAAATATATATATTTTTTAGAGTTTGAATGAGGTGATTAGAAAAAAAATGGGGATTTAGAGAAAGAAAGAAAGAAAGAAAGAAAGAAAGAAAGGATGGTGAGTAACGCACAAATCCGTTCAAATACCTACGAATCCCTTCATATGATTTTAGAATGTACATGAAATTAACCGGATCAATCTCTCATAATCCCTCCTAATCATTTCCTTCTGTCTTTTCTCCTCTGGCAGAACACGATTATGTTTTTGGAACACCTATTCTTCCCTCCCAATCTTTTCTAACAAGCATGATGGTGTCAGTGTAGATCCGACCATTCATTTTGACACTCCAGTGCATGCCACAAGCTACGCGGCATAATTCAAAGATAGGAACACGACAGTTTCACCCATAATTTACAACATTGTTCAAATCAGTGGCGCAAGAGAATGGAGAAAGTATGACAAGATTTTTAAGGGTATTTTGGAGATTCAAATAAGAGAATTAAAACTCTAATTAATCATTGTTGATGTGGGTTGTTATAGTAATAGTAATGGATGCATGATGCATAGAAAAAACAAATTACACAGATTTTCTCTAGATAGACATAGATACAAATATGTGTAGCATAATTAGACCAGTCTTAGATCATAATTTCTTAGAGATGCGAGCTTGTGTCAATTCTCCAGAACGTGAACAGGATGTTTGCTTAGCATTATTGTTTAGTTGACTTTGCGGTGACATGGTCGATGCTAACGTATACATTTTATAATAATTATTAAACTTTTATAATTTCTTTCTTTTTTTTTCTTTTCCTTACTTTTTTTTAAAAAAATTTGGACCAAGGGCCACTTGAATGCCATCGTTGGCCACAGAGGAGGGCGTCCCATATTGAGGCAAGGGCCTGAACGCCCTCGCCGGCCTTGAAACTAGAAAAAAGTTTCCAATTCTATTTAGGTCGTTGGAATTTCTTGCTATTAGTACTAAAGTGATCTTTTTTCTCTAATTTGGCACTAAAATGATCATTTTTGGATTACTTAAGTGCTATTTTTTTGAAAAACGATTATTTAAGTGCTAATTCTGGTGAGATCACAAGAATTTCTTGTCATTGACACTAAAGTGATATTTTTTCTCCGATTTGGTACTAAAGTGATCCTAAAAAAATATTGGCACCAAAATAAGCACCATACACAAATATTGGCACTTGAGATGTCCTTATGCCTTTTAATCCTCATTCAATTTAAGGAAAAATTCACACTTTTATTTATTGTTATCTCTCGACCCATCTTTCTATCATAAACCTTTTATCTATTTATCGTTTCTTTTCAATCCATTCGAGTGTCTATTTGATAGCTTAAAGTTTCTTTTTCACTCAATTGATGCTTTGTATAATACAACTCAAGTATAATCAAGTTGTTACGTGTTTCTCATGTCTTAGTTGTCATTTTATCTTTCCTTACCAATCCATTTAAGTGTCCCTTCATAAGGCTTAAAGTTTCTTTTTCACTTTAATTCTATATATATCAGTTATTCCCTAAAAAGTATACTTACAATCAAATTTCAGAATAATTGGAGTGTAGTGCTTTAGACGTCATGAGCAAATGTTACGGTGCTCACTTTGATGTGTAATCAATCATCATCAATCACGATTAAATGGGAAACATTAAACAACATCGCATTCGTTATATTATTATTATTATTATTATTATTATTATTATTATTAACATTGCTTGCTCTTTAAAAAAAAGCCAGAACTACCGGAAATATGAAAATTACCATAGAATGTGAAATGTCAAAGTCTCTATTCAGCGACTCTGGTACGTTTTTCTAGTGGTCTTCATTTGAGAGGTCATAGACTCTCAGTCGTCATTGTTTAAATTCACATGTTTTACATAAAGAAAAGTCTTACCTGACCACACACGGTACTAATCGTGTTAAGCTTGCCATCAAATTTTTTCACAATTTTTTTTTTTTTTTTTTGGTTATTTGTCAGCCACAAATTTGTAGCTGGCATTTGACATTACAGTGGATGGTCATGCTAGCAAGCCTCCTAAACGAGAATACTTAATGAAGCATGCATGCGCGCGTACGTGCATGGGAGGTAAGGGTGATGACTAAGGAAGGCCCTGTTTCGAGGTTGGAAAAGTCAAACTCCTCCGAATCCGTACGCTCTTTTATGCATGCCCCCATCCAGAGAGAGAGAGAGAGAGAGAGAGAGTTGCCGACAAGAAGTGATGAAACAGGCTGAGCTTCCCCTCTCTTAGGGAACACACGACCGAGATATATACCAAGAAAGATGGCGACTTACCAGGGCATTGCCTCTGATTTTGGAAAGAACAGTTTCGTCCCGATCCGTGAAGCAAAAGATGTGGAGGATATATGAGACGGGCCACGATGAAAGCTCTAATAATTGTGGACTCACAAACTATATTCAATAATTTGTATCTTTTAGAATAAAAAGGTTACCTTGTCGGCTCCAATTCAATAGGTGAACTTTATATATATATATATATATATATATATATATATATACACACACATATAATAATGTGTGTGTACTTCAGAAGTCACATAGGGTGTTTTTTTTTTTTTGTATCGAAGGTGTCCGGGCCAGTGTCCGTACGAATCGCGCACCTCGACTAATCCTCCAGGAGGGCTAGCGCAGCATCCCACCGCCACGACCCTCCGCTTAAATCACTGGCAACCAGAGAGGTTCGAACTCAGGACCTCTCGTGAAAGGGCCAGAGCGCAAACCAGCTGGGCCACCGATGGGTGGGTGAAGTCACATAGGGTGTTTGTTTCATAAAGAATTCAAAATTTAAAAAATACTTTTCAGAGAATGATTGATCGTATCGCTTAGAAAAATTAGTCAACCCTACTTAATCGGGGGTTTTGTGATAATTTCCCGGAAGAAAGCCCTTCATGCGCAAAACAATATTTCATTATTTTGTAAACTCAAATTAATAATTAAAGAAGTGATGATCGATGCTAAGTACTTGTGTTTCAATAATCAATAGAAAGTTACAAGCCACTCAGTTTTCATAATTGTACAAGTTGTTATGGGGGTGTATCTGCATGGTGTGGCCCCCATATGAAGAAAAAGTATTTCATGTGACAGACTGTCTCGTGGCGTAACCTATGCATCAAAGTAAGATAGTTACAGAAAATGACACATCAAGAATTTGATATAAGTGGAGCGAGGGACAAAATTCTCAAAAAAAAAATACATGTAAGTTTCTTTTTTTATAATTGTTTCCCTTAAGCTCCGTTTTTTTTTTTTGGGAAAAGTAAGATATTCCCTTAAGCTCCGTTAATTTCCCGAAAATGTGATATTTTTGAAAAATATTTTCCAGAATGTCATTTTCCAAAAAATGATCATATTTTTCGGTGTTTGGCTAAAACTTACAAATGAATTGGAAAATGATCTCCATTGTTTGTCAAGAAATTGATTTTCCTTAAAAAAATTGTTAAATAATTCAATTTTTTTATTCCTTTTCTTTTCTTCTATTCTTTTCTCCTTCTTTCTTCACCTACTGCTCCTTCCTCTATGGACCTCAACGATGGTAGCCGCTCGGCGATCGGCCATGACACGCGAGCCGGCAAGCTCAAGGCTCGGCGACATGAGCCTCAGCCTCGCCAGATCTAGCTTGGCCTCGAGCAAGCGAGATTCACCTAGCCAGATCATGCGAGGCTCAACCTTGCTCAGGGCATGTTACATATCATTTCCTATCATAGCATCAAATAGTCATGGGTAATTGAATAAACATTACAAATTTCAAAATTTTGCTTAAGGTTTGGCCACTTTGGTGACTAACAAACCATTCATTATTGAATTTTGAAAATTCTAAAACGCGATAATTATTTCATAATTTAATCAAGGCAGATTCGTAATTTGACTAGTCAGGGGCAAAACAATAATTAGGCTTCACAGGAAAAATACTAATTTTTTGTCGCAAGAAGACAAAACATGGCAAAACTGTAACTTTTCGAAAAAGATAAAATAGGGAAAATGACAAAACAGAGGTAAAAATGTAATTTTCTGCAAAAAGACAAATGAGAATGGAAAATCGTAAATATATGCATCTGGTCTTCTTCCTCACGCATTTTCCTTTTCCTTTCTCGCGCGCAGAACTTTCTCTTCACGCCTGTTCGCGCGAACGCCATCTCCGCTGTGTCCTTTCAACGACCAAATTAATTAGTGTGGGAGATCACTCTACCACGGCCACACAAGTCCAAGGAATTGCGAAAACGGCCAAGAAATTGACCGAAATGAAGCAAAAATCAGTCATACATAAACTCTAATCACGGAAATTCATGATTTTCACGAACGAGATTGATGAAGACATATATTTATCCATAGCGAGACCTTAAAGCGTTGATTGTTGCATCAGAAAATAGAGACAATGAAGACTTGATTTCTCTCCCTTAACCCTCTATGAATTACGTTGTTCAACTATGCGTCATTATGTTATTAACGTCGTTACGTCTTTTCGTCGAGGTTGGAGAAAGGACCGGACTTCTTTTATAAAAAAAAAATGTTATTTAAGAGGTGCCTTCCATCAAAGCACATCGGATTCACACCTTTTCAATTGTATCTTTGCATAACCAATATAAATTAATTATAACATGAACTAATTATTAAACCATTATTATAATATCATATGGGCCACAATTATTTTATAGGAGATATTTTTTTATGATCAACAAATTTGTGAGCACCAAACACAGGAAAAGGAAAGCTTAATTTCACTTCCTGTTATATTTGTGAAAGGGAGAATTACCAAAAAAGTTTTACATCTATTACAATTGTGTCAATTTAGTCATAAACTTTTTATTTTCGCCAATTCAGTCATAAACTTTTTGCTTATAACAACTCAGTCTATCCAACTAATTTTGGCTAGCTGGCACTGATGTGAACTTTTTTTAATAATTTTTATCTTTCCTTTTTTTTACTTTAGTTTTTTTTTTCCTCTTCTTAGGGCTGGCGAGGGCATCGTGACCCTCCCCATATCTAGGCGAGGGGCCACACACCCTCTCCCTCACTAATGCAGGTGACGGCGTACTAGTGCTCACATGTGGCTAGTGACCCTCACCCTAAGTAGAGAGAAAAAAACTAAAGAAAAGATAAGAAAAAAATAGAAAAAATTAAAACTTATTATGATATTATTTAAAGAGTTCGCGTCAGCATCGACAAGGCTACGTCATTGCCAGTTGGCCAAAACTGGCCAGACAGACAAATTTGTCACATATGCAAAAAGTTTAGGACTAAATTGGCATAATTGCAATAAGTTAGAAAGTATCGACACTTTCTGGAGGCCTTCGTGTCGTGTTTGACACTTTCCTCACACTTCTCAACATGCGATTCACATGTGATCAACGCTCTAGACATGCCAGCAATATGCGATTCTAGCATCTCAACACACCATTTCAACATGCACGAAGTCAACTTTAAGCATTTTCAATAAATTAGAGGTCAAAATATAGAGTTATCAAAGATACACATACTTAATTCATATATCTAGCCATCTCAAAATTAATATACCCAATCGGCAAAAAAAAAAATCTTAATCATGAATCCCAAATAGAAAAAGAATTAAAAAAATGCTGATATTTTTATATAGTCATGTATATATAAAAATATACATTTAATATATAACATGTCCCAACATGTTGGAATCCTCTATTTTTTGAGAAAAAACATGTCAGTATGTCATGTCGTGTCGTGTCGTGTCGTGTCATATCACGTGTCAAGTGTCCGTGTCGATGCTACTTAGGCAATAGGTATGGGAATTTTTGGTAATTTTTCCATCTCGTAAAGGAAAGCTTTCGTCTTTGGTAATACTTAAGAATTGTCCTCCTATGACATAAGGTAGCAACGAGTCGGTGAGGGAACATGCAACTCACTCTTTGTATTTCAATACTCCTAATTCAAAAGACAAAAAAGGAGTGATGGGCTTCAAACCCTCTGCACTCCAGAACTTCAAAGCAAAAATTGTAAGCAGTTGAATCTACAACAAGAATCAAAGGCTCCTATATTAGCAATACCAACATGGCAGTAATCTAACGCAACACGCGATGAATTAAGCAACCTGCGAGTGTCTAGTAGTGATCCTCGAGGTGCAATGTCGACGCATGTCTTTTCTAACTATCATTTCGCCATAAATGGGATCCATCTCTGCAATTAGACGTTCGCTGCCGACTGTATTGATGATTACCTCTTAGGTAGTTGGAAGAAGCCGTGACTCTTTATATATAATGACATAGTTATGTTCTACAGAGAACTCATGGCTCAAAAGATGGTTGTTCGGGTTGAAGCCTGTTGTAGCTGGACCGATATCGAAAAAGAACATGATGGAATGCATTTATCTCAGTGTTTTCGAGTAATAGTTGTCGCATATACAAAGAAAGAATTTCAATGTTTCGTGTTTTTTTAACTATCCTCAAGTTTGCTCATCGCAACTTTAAGTTTATGCGATAGGGCACCTTCCAAGTATTCAAGACTAATTCATAAGATGCTACTAGAATCTAGGGTCTTTTCTAATTAGGCTTTGGTTGTAAAGAGATTCTCTTATCTAAGCAGGCATTTGGTGACGGCCAGTTTGGCAATTACCACCGTTATTGGAGGACGAAGACATTAATCCGTTTTCCTTAATACATTTAATTTTAATCTTTTTTTTATTCTATCACACTGTTGAAAATTTCCCAATGCTATCGATGGACCAATGCATCATCTGACAACTCTGAACAAGTGTTAATTTGGTAACTCTATTTTGTCTCCGTCGTATTTCAATTTCAAAATTTGAACT
>JAGVVM010002454.1:0-48296 GCA_019149425.1 Psidium friedrichsthalianum
GGGGGAACAAAAAGGTGGGGAAGATTCAATTCCTCTTGGTTTGTAACCTCCTTGTTGTAACCGTTCCTTGTTAGATTTTATCTCGAGTGAAATGACAATCGACTTCTATATGTTTTGTCCTTTCATGAAAAATTGGATTTGCCACAAGTTTAAGTGCAGTGTCATTATCAAGGAAAAATGTGGTTGGCCCATCAACCTATGTACCAAGATCCAAAAGTAAACCTCGTATCCACCCTATTTCACAGACCGTCTTTGCTAGAGCTCGATATTCAAACTCGGCTAATGATAAAGAAACTGTTGACCGGTGATGGATCTTTGGGTCATTGGACAAGTGGCATAGTCTTTATCACAATAAGTTGTCATTTTCATGTCACAATCTTGAGATAAAAGAATTCCAAATCTTGGTCATCCCTTCAAATATTTCACAACTTTCATTGCTTCATTCATATGGGGCTACTTTAGACTTTGCATAAATTAATTGCGCAAATGTACTGCAAAGCATATATTAGGCCTAGTCATATGAGATAAATCAATTTTCCGACAAGTTTTCGATAGCCTGAAGGATCTTTAAGAAGTGAGCCTTCATTGGATGATGATGAACTTGCATCATATTCATGTGTTGTCAGTTTGGCATTTTGTTCAATTGGAATAACAGCTGGTCTGACGGTCCTAATTTTGATATGATCTCCAAAACAAATTTTCGTTGGCCAAGAGAAATTCCCTTATCCGACCAAGCAATTTCAATGCCAAGAAAATATTTGGGAAGTCCAAATCCTTAATATGAAAAGTGAAGTGCAGATATTCGTTAAATTTAGTCACTATAGACTCATCATTTCCTATAATAAGTATATCATCAACATATATCAACAAATGAATTGATGATGTACCTTTAGTCCATGTAAATAAAGCATAGTAATATTTGGAATGTTGGAAACCTATGTTTCTTAGTGCAGTAGTAAACTTGGCGTACCATTGTCGAGAAGTTTGCTTAAGCTCATATAGGAATTTGCGAAGACGACATACTCGAGTCTCCCCCTATTTCCATATACCTAGTGGAATATCCATATAGATTTCTTTGTCCAGATCGCCATGAAGAAAAACATTATGGACGTCCATTTGATGTGGTGACGTATTGCGAAAAGCGGCAATAGATAAAAAAGAACGAACAATTACTTCCTTAGCAACTAGAGAGAAGGTATCACGGTAATCAAAACCTTTGCATTGTGTGAAGCCTTTAGCCACTAATTGAGCCTTGTAATGCTTAACAACACCATCTACCTTGTACTTGATTTTGTAAATCTACTTGCACCCTATTGCTTTTCGATGTGAAGGGAGGGGGACAATATCCTAGGTATGATTCTATATGATGGCATTTAATTCGGCCTCAATATCTTTTTCCCAACGTGGATCATGGGCTGCTTCTTTATAGGAAGAAGGTTCCCTTTCCTTAGATATATGACTAATGCAACAAATATGTTTTGGTGATAGTAGACTAAATGAGACATACGAGGAGATTGATAATGTGTACTTGGAGAATCAGTGGGGCATATATAATCTTTGGTCCACGAGGGAGGCTGAGTATGACGCCTGGAGCATCGAGGTAGTTCAATAGGAGTTTGTTCATGAACTGACGAAGGAGATTCGTCAATAATTGATGTTGGGGATGCCACTAATGAAGCCGGAGAAGAGTTCTCCTTAGATGGCGATATTGAATGTTCAATCATGTAGCCCGACGGTGATGAATGACTATAATTGTTGATGGTTGGTAGATGAGACGTTGAATTTGGCGCAACCAAAATATGTGGTGGACTCAAAGAAAGATCCTTCTCAAATAGAAATTGGCGACTATCTGTTGTTGATGCAGATTGCTAAGAGGAAGAAGTCAATTCTTGAAACGAAAATACATCTTCGTGGAAAACAACGTCTCGACTTACAAAAACCCGACTTATAGATATCTCCATGGCTTGGTAACCTTTCTGTAAAGAAGGATATCCCATAAAAATGCACCGAATGGCATGGGAACCCATATTGTCCCGAGGGCCAACAGTTATTACATAGCATAAACCACCAAAGACTATGGCAACTCAATGAACAAAATCATTTGATATTCAAATCACATGGTTTTGTCCATAGCAGATAAGTAACGTGGGAATGGCTTGACTAAATCAATTGGTGTGCGTGTTCACGGGGAAAAACGAAGTTCGATCTCTGTTCGAGTCGCGATTCAATTGACTTGAGAACCCAATAAATCATGCTGGTTTCAGGGCTAAAAGAATTTTTTTTTTTTGGTCTATAGGGCCGAAAGATTTCACTTCTCTATGATTTCACCAAACGTCTAGAAGATATACTTGGAAAGTCATATTTCATAAAAATATAGTTTTCCCCGTTCGCTTTTTCATCCGTTTAAGTGTTTTAGGAAAAGCCGATTGTCTTACATGGTATCGGATCACGGGTTAAAAATAAAATGGTTGTTTAACAATGTTAATGCTTCAGTCATCCCCATCGAGGTGTGAAATGGCTCAGAGTCCATTTAGATCATGAAAAATATCGGAAAGACATTAATGTGCCAAGTCATTTGGAGCAATCCAATTAAAATCGAAACATTTTAGCTCGTGTGACGATGTCACGCGTTCTTATGCGATGAATCACTAACCCGCATCTCTATACGTCAACAGGGCCTATTCTACTCGTGTCTGGTAAATCTGAACACATGATGCATATGGTAGATCCCAAATTTCAAGATATATCAATACAACTCTCATAGTCTAAATTCTTGCCGTAGATAAGTGCTTATACATATTTTTGTGAGGGTAAGTACACTACGAGTATCATATCTTTTGTACGGTGTTCATTTGAGTGTCATAACTTTTTTGTTGCTCATTTGAGTGCCACCTCAAAGGAAAATCGTTCACTTGAGTGTCATTTCCGGCAAAGATCGTTCACTTGAGTGCCACTTCTAGCAAACCATTTTATGTGGACTTTTTATTTATTTTTTAGAACATGCGGATTTTTTAAAAAAAAAATTGGATTTTTTTCATAATTTTTTTATTTTACAATTTTTCTTGATTTTTGCTCCCTTGGCCAGCGAGGGTCACCGGGTACCCTTGCTAGCCATGATTGGTGACCCCAAGGGCTAGGGTTGCCTTGCTTGGGCTAGTGGGGCCACGACGGCCCTCCCTTGATATGGGCGACAACTGTCGCGGCCTCGATGGCCGTGGGCAAGGGCCCTCGCTAGGACTTGGCGAGGGCCATCATGCCCTCAACTGTGATTGGGATGGGCGAGGGCCCTTGGGAGCCTACTTGCGGCAATCAAAGCGACGACGGCTGCTAGCCGAGGGCAAGGTGGCCCTTGCCCCTAGGGTTGCCGATGACTTGCTGGCCAAGGGAGCAAAGATTAAAAAAAAATCAAAATAAAAAGAAACATAAAAAATTATGAAAATATTCATATGTATATTAAAATATTCAAAAGAATCATTTTGCTGGTGCCACATTAACTTTTCCAATGTCTATATAATAAATAATTAATAGCACTTAAATGATCGATTTTTCAATGTTATGATAGTCAAGTCAGTGAAAAAAAAAGTTATGGCACTTAAGTAAATGTTATACAAAAGTTATGATACTTGTAGTATTCTTATTCCCATTTTGTGCTTATTTATTTATTCACCTTTGATTTGTAAAAAAGGACGTGCTAGAGAGAGAGAGAGAGAGTGTGTTCAAAATAAATAAATGAAAGAAGCTGCTCCTAAAAGTGAAAAAGCGCACAGAGCAGTGGCTGCAGAAGCAGCAGAGCATCAGCTCAAGCACAGGTACATCTTGAACCCTTTATTGGGGATATATCTTCATCATTATCTATGATTTTTCAAGTTTAACGAAGAGGGAGTTACTGCTAAAGAAGACCATTCGCAAAATGAGGACAGTTACTACAGAATCAAGAAAAGCTATGCAAGAACTTAGTTAAATTTTTTTTTTTATTCTTTGAAATTCAAGTGAGGTCTTTTACCTTTATTGAGTTTTCTCTATTGTTTTGGCTTTTATCACCAGGGATGGTTATCTTAATTGAATTTAGAAAAGCCCTCGCTTTTGAAAACTCACATGGTAGGTAGTCAATGAGTAGAAAGTGAAAATATCCCAAAGGTTTGTCCTTGCGAAGTGCGTGAACGGGAAGAGTCCAAAGCACAACAGAGCAGGTCAATTATGTGATAGTCCTTGCAAAAGATTTGTTCACGCAACACAAAACTTCAGGAGCATTGATGACCGACGGATACTTTTCCTGCTACTCCACCGACCCTGATTTTATTCCAGACAGCGAAATCTTTACCTACTTCGTAACCATGCGAGTACACTGTAAAACTGAAACCATAGAATTCAAAAGACACCATTTGTTAGTAGGTTCTTTGATTCCCATTTGCTACTTCATAACCATGCGAGTACACTGTGATTCCCCTTTTGTTTTACCGTCGGCTCTTTGCATTTACTTGTTGAGGAAACTATCCCGCCAAGAATTTTGATTCTGACAAAACTAGTTTTAAGAAGTCTAGTTAATAGAAGAATATTTTCCTTGCAGAAATCACGATGTGAAAAGAGCCTTGAATATCCCACAACTGGCGTTCAGACTCAAGGAAGAGTCGTCACCATAGTACTTCTAAATGGTCAGAAGGAGGAACTATGCTTGTGTCTCTAATGGAATCAGAAGGAGGAGTCTGCGTCTGAGTAATTCAGATAAAGTGTTTGACTGCCTCAAATGGATTCAGATGGAGGACAGCATTGCCTTGGTAGACCTCAAGAAGACTCATGTGAGACGTCGACAGTAGGATCCGTAAGAGCTCAGATTCACAGAGAAAAGCTGAATCAGATTCAGAGACTTCAAATGGTTTGAAAGCTGTTTCTGAACGGATTCAGATTCTGCAACTGGACTAAGGGTGCGTTTGGTTCAACATTTCAAATGGGCTTTGGTGAAATACAAATGTCCTCAGCCTAAATGGCTTTGGAAAAATGCTAATTGCGTTTGGAAAAAACTGATTTCAAAACGGGTTTTGCATTTAATATTGTTTGCTAAAAATAACTTTGCAAATGGATTTTGGTAATTTTTACCATTGTGGGGTTAGTTTTGGGGAAAAAAAAATTCTTTTAGCATTCTGCCAAATGCTGAAAGCCCAATGCTAGTCCCTATTAGCATTGGGCTTTTAGCATTCCAAAGCTAGCATTTTCCCAAATGCTAGCCTAAAGCTGAACCAAATGGTTCAGCATTTTTCCAAGGGGCTTTGAGGACTAAAAGCCCTTTGAGAATGCTGAACCAAACCCACCCTAAGAAGACCCACGATTGACGAAAGTCCGATTGATTTCGGAAATTATGGGAAGTGAAAGGATTCGATCTACAGGATGATTGTCCATCTTTATTAGGACAGAATCCTTGATTGGATATTATCTTTCTTTCCTTCCTCAGAAGATTCAACATCTCACGTAAATGGAAACTGAAGATTTAGTTGTATGGGCAACTGAATCTGAAGTTACCAGAATCTTTCTTCAACGGCTATCTAGCATCTTTCCAAGTTTATCTCGCATCAATCAAGGTTGATTGAAGATTGACGAGTGATCCCATGGAGCACCTTGACAACGGCTAGTTCGAGGTGAAAGGGGTATAAAAGGAGAGTGCTAGTATTCGTTCTAGAGAGGAGGATAAGAAAGAAAAAGACGAGCAACAGCTGTTGAGAGAATTTTTTAACATTCTCGTGGAAATACTCTTGTGAGTCAGTTGAGAGAAGTTCATTGTAACCTTGCAATCATCATATTGAAATCCAGCCAATCGGCTGTCATCGTGGGAGAGTGGACGTAGGCTTACTATAGCCGAACCACTATAAATCTGTGTGCACATTTCTCCTTCTGAACTCTTTTATTTTGTGCATACTCGATCTGTTTAGTTTCAATACTCGGTTTCTGTGCTTACTTGCGATTATAAATCAAAACCGATCAGAAGCACCTATTCACCCCCCTCTAGGTGTCGTTGCTAGCTACATCATTACTGACGCTGTAAGTGTTTAACCTAGACTAACAAATGCACTCACTTCCTTGGAACTTGACGAACTTGACACTTTGACAGGACATTGAGTTCTCAAAGATACTTCTTGTACCTTAACCTCTTTGAATTTGGTATCCATGAATAGCAGCAGTGCCCTCTTGTGATGGCTTTTGGCACCTCCCTTTCGCAGTGACAATGTACATAAACTCTGGCCATCATCTTTGTGAGACAAGCAATCTTTTTTGCAATTTATTTTCCTCAAATTCACGTAACGAGTAGAACTCTTCCGAATTACATTTTCTTCAGACATGAACAACGGGCTAGACTTGCACTATGTATCTCCACAGCAATTTTTTGGTTGGAAATATATTTGTGGAAAAATTTGCAGGTTGCTGCTCAGATTCTTCTGAAAGAAACACTTCTGTGGAAGCTTCATATGCTTAAATCGGCTTTGGCGTATACAAATTCACGCATTCATGCTGTCAAGGCACAGACTCTACTTCTTACAAGGTCCTTATTTTATCCATTCTATTAGATCTCATAAAATTTGGTGCTGGGAGATTGAAGTTTATGATGATTATGTAGATTTTGGCAGGGAGATGTCCCCCACCCAGTCTTATTGCTATTTCACACATCTCCTAAATAGCAAACATTATACTGACACATCGATATATTATAGCAAAGGCAAATGAGGATGAACTTGTTGTCGTTTTGTTGACTGTCATTGAATTTCTTTTGAACTACTAGGTTACTAATATGTTGAATGTTTTAGTAAAGCAAGCTAAATGGATTCTCGTGCATGTTTGTGAGACTAACAAAAATTTCTAGCATTTATGTATAAACAAGTTGAGTAAGATCTGCATCTTCCAACGAGCTGCTTAAATATATTTGTATTGAAGGGGATTTACTTGGGCTAAGAATGCCAAAAAGAGGCAGGTAATTAGAGTTTCTAAGGTATATGGAGGCAAAAGTACACCCGCAGTGCCAAAACTTGTGTACGGCGTGCACTTTAGTGCCAAAACTTTCAAAACGTGCACTTTAGTGTCAAGTTCGGAAAAAATCGTGCACTTCAGTGCCAAGTCCGATCTGAAGCATATGTGGCATGTCGGAAAGTCTGCGTGGATCTCGCCGGAGGCTGACTCATCTGTTTGGCAGTGCAGGTGTACTTTTGCCCATTTTCTCTTCTCTTTTTCTTTCTTTCTTTTTCTCTGCTGACTCCTGTAGCTTCGTGGACCTCCTGCTGCAGTTGCATTTTCTCCTTCTTCTCATTTTGTTCTTCTTCTTTTTTGTTGCTTCGGCTGCCTTTTCCTCTCGCAGCTCCTCCACCCAGTCGCCAGCCACCCCAGCTACTGCCGCGAGCCACCCTGAGCCGCTGTTGTCCTCTTTCTCATCTCGTCGCACCGCCGTCAACCCCGATGCTACCTCCCCTCTCTGCCTTGGCTGAGCTCTCGCCATCCCCTGCGAGCCCCATCTCGACTTCGCCGCCGAGTTGCCGGCCCCGAGCCTCACCCACAGCCTGTCACCTCTACCCCGTCCAGCTCAGCCGATCCACGACCCCTGAGAGCCCCCGTTGTCCACCCCTCTTCCTCTCGCGAGCCGTCGTCCTCCTCCGCCAACCTCCCTTTTGGCCCGAGCTCCGGGCGTCCCCGGCGAGCCCCATCTCGGCTTCGCTGTCGAGTTGCCAGTTCGAGCCTCACCCATAGCCTGTCGCATCCACCCCTTCCAGCTCAGCCGATCCGCGACCCCTGAGAGCCCCCGTTGTCTACCCCTCTTCCCCTCGCGAGCCGTCATCCTCGTCCACCAATCTCCCTCTCGACCTGAGCTCCGGCCGTCCCCCGTGAGCCCCATCTCGGCTTCGCCACCGAGTCGCTAGCCCGAGCCTCACCCACAGCCCGTTGCCTCCACCCTCTCCATCTCAGCCGATCCGCGACCCCTAAGAGCCCCCGTCGTCCACCCCTCTTCCTCTCGCGAGCTGTCGTCCTCCTCCGCCAACCTCCCTCTCGGACCGAGCTCCGGCCATCCCTCGCGAGCCCCATCTCGGCTTTGCTGCCGAGTTGCTAGCCTGAGCCTCACCCACAGCCCGTCGCCTCCACCCCCTCCATCTTAGCCGATCTGCGACCCCTAAGAGCCCCCGTCGTCCACCTCTCTTCCCCTCGCGAGCCGTCATCCTCCTTTGCCAATCTCCCTCTCAGCCCGAGCTCTCTGCACCCTTCGACCGAGACCCCCTGATGCCGTCGGCCTTTCCCTGCTCTCGTCCCGTCGTACCGCCCTCAACCCCAAGCGACGTCGTTTGTGAATCATAATGTCCCGACGTCGTTTTTTCAATTTTACCCTTGCCCAAGCCACGTCGGATTTCCACCGTGGCAATTGCTTATAAAAATTTGCCACATAAGCTAATAAAATAAATTCCAAAATCCACGTAATTCATTTGGCCGGATTTTGGCCGGATTGGCACTGAAGTGCACTATTTTTTCCGAACTTGGCACTAAAGTGCACGTTTTGAAAGTTTTGGCACTAAAGTGCACGCCGTACACAAATTTTGGCACTGCAGGTGTACTTTTGCTGGTATATGGATGAGCGCATCCACATGTCAAAGTGTTGATACATGATTTTTAATCAGTTTTTTAAAAAAATTAATAGAAAATTAATAAAAATCCAATAATTGGAAAATATACTTTAGGACCCTTGGCCAAGCACAAAGAACCAATTTAGAGCAAAAAAAAAATATTTTTTTGTATTTTTTTGGATATTTTTAGAATTTATTTTCATTTAAAAGTAGCAAAAATAAAAAAAAAACAATTGAGTTTGGAAAAATCTAAAAAAATTTGTCAAAAAATTTATTTTAATTCAAATTGCATTTGGGTCACTTCAAATCTCAAAAATTCGATCTAGATCGTAGAAAACCCCAATTCACATCTTTTATGGCCTCAATTGTAAAAATAAATTGAGTTTGTTTAGTTTTTTTCTCACTTTAAGCAGGTTTTGACATTTGATCTAGATGCCTATCATTATGTTCGTGTCAATCAAATACTCGAAAACGGCCCAAATTGGCATTGAATCGGGGCGTTTGAGCCGAATTAGGCGGGTCCAACACGACCCGACCCAGTCAACCCGGTTAACGAAGCAGCAAAGCAAGGTACACCGCTGCCCGCACAGTACAGAAACAGAAGCAGAATTCCTCTCCCCCTCCTTCGGACGTGCAGTGGGCGCAGGCGACAGAAACGTGAAAAAGAAAAGTAAACTAGAGTAGGGCGACAGCTAGCTGACTTTCGGATCTCAGTAGCTGCCTCTCCTTCTTTGATGGCCGAAGGAGCTCGTGATGTTCATGGTTCACAGGGAACAAAAACACAAGAGGTACAGGGAGGAGAAAGAAAAAAAGGATATTGAGAAGAGGAGGAGTTGGAGGAGCTCTCTGGTAGGAGCAAGGGTTCAAGAAATAGAGGGGGTCTCTGCTCCTGGTTGGGGGGTTCCAGCGAGTGAAAGATGAAGACGAAGGACTCCTGCAACTTCCCTCAGCTCCTTTTGCTTCAGCTCACCACCGACTTCGTTTGGAAAGGTTAGCCTCCTCTCTCGAGTTTTGATTTGGTCACAGAACTCACCGGACCGAGAGTTTCGAAACTCTCGGGACCTTTGAGTCTCGAACGAGTTCCTACGATATGTTGGCCGCTGTGGATTCTTTGGTTGAGTTGTTTGGAAGTCTGGTTTCGCGTGTTTAGAATTTCGCTCGGTGAAATGCCCGTGTCCGACCGCCAGCTTTTAGTCCCTTTTCTAGGTTCGTCGCCTGTTCATGCCGCTTGTTTTGGTTGTTACCTTGTTGCCTTCGCTTAATTTTGAACTTTTCTAGGTGTTTATGTTAAACGGAACCATTTGACTCGGTCACCTTCTTGGGACCCTCACGCAAACAGAGGCAGAGGAGGCAAAAAGCACGAAAAGAAGGCGACGCAAAAGGAAACAGCACCCGAAGCCTTTCCTCTTCCTCATCCTGAAGCTGTTGCTGCGCCACAGGCTGCCCAAAATGAGGAGGGTGAGAGGGTTCCCAGTTGGGTTTGACCGAGGACCATAGGGCTCAACAAAAGGTGGAGAGTGGAGACAAAGAAGGCAGGTTGAGACCAGACGAGAAGGGGAGAAAGACTCGGCAAAAAGGCCAAAAAGGGAGCTTTCCTCTGGGTCTCTCAGAAACGCCGCCTTATCTCCAGGCTCATACACGGTTTTTCACTCCATCCAGCATTTCCACTCCTCTCATGCACTGTGATCCTCGCCATGGTTTTTCCGTAGAATCAAAGGGGGTTTTGGGGGAGAACTGACTTCACGAGGAATCTCCCAGTTTTTTTCAGGAAAAAAAGGTCCAGACCAGGGAGGGGTGCACGCGAGAGAAAAAAAGAAGAAAGCACCGGGGGCTCTGGGTTAAAAAAAAAAGAAAACAGAGAGCTCCTTCGGGGGTTTCTTTAGCCACGAAAAAAACCGAGAGAAAACTGAGGTCAAGAGACTCTCTCTCTCTCCTGGCGAGTCCAAGACAAGAGGAGCTCGTGGAGAGTGCCGGAGCGGTCAAAAGCAAAGAAACAAGGAGCAACCGCAAGACACCCTTGAAGGGGAGGAAGCTGAGCAAGAGGGTTCTGGGGATGGGAGAGGAGCCGAAGGCTCAAACTAGCTGATCTACAGAGGAAGAGAGATCAAAGGTGAGGGAGCAGAGGTGAGTTTTGGGGGGATCCCAAGACAGAGAGAGCAGCGCGCTAAGCTCAGTCTTTGGAATCTATGGCAGAAAGAGCGATGAAGGGGAAGGCAGCGAAGGACTGAGGCCAAAAGGTTTTGCACCCTCTCTCTTCTTCCATATTCCTACGCTTCAGCTTCACGGAGCATCAACGAGAGTTCTTGTTGGAGGGTGAATGGAAAAAAAAAAACGAGAGAGAAGAAAATAGAGAGCTCGATGCTCGGGACAGAGTGCTAGGCCGAGAGCCAAATCGAGAGCGAGGGACAAACGAAGTCCGCACATGAAGATCCGCGGAGCTTGTCCTTCATCGCCTCGCCGAGCGGCTCCTGACTGGTGGCTCCTCTCCAACCAGAAGGTACGAAGCTGAGCGAGCCGGACACAGAGCTCGAGCCATCCCATTGTCGTCCAGACCAGAATCACCCGACCAGCCCTGACTCGTACCTCGTGGATCGATGGACCGACGGTGGTCAGCAGACGGAGGCGTGCAGTTAGAGGCCGCTCAGGTTAGCTCCCGAACCTCATTGATTCAATAAGAAATAAAAAAGAAGGAAATGTATTATCTTGGGGATGGGCTTTAGTTTGAAGGAAAATGAAATTATAATTTTGTGAGTTGGGCTCAGAGTAGGAAGGAAATGTATTATCTTAGGCCGGTTAAAATGAAAGTTGGGCCTTAGCAGTTTTGGGCTCAATTTCTTTTGTTGCCTTTTTTTTTTATGTACTTGGCCCTATGGAGTGGGCTCATGTCTGGAGCCCAATTCGTGTGCACCCAAGCCGTGGAGGCCTGGGTTTGGTCTAGACCGGGCTGGGTTCTTGCACCCGGCCCAGTTCTTTTGTTTTAATGAGAAATTTAAAAAAAGACAATGATAAAAAAAAAGAATAAAAAAATCAAAAAGATAAAAAAAATTAAAAATTCCAAAAATTTCAAAAAAAAAAATCACAAAAAAAGGAAATGGCTAGATGACCTTATTTTTTCTATTTATGGCCTTAGATTCTCCCAAAAAATGACGATTGCCTTTCTTGAGTAAACCCAATTGAAATCAAATCCTAAACGAACATATCTCCAACCTTTTAGGGCTTTACTAGGGTCATTTGATGCGATTTATCCTGCCACTAACTCCTTAATCACGCACATTATATGCATTGATTATGATTGATAGAATAGACTCATACTTGCACGAACACGTTAGAAAAACACTCAATTTCGGTATCAAAAGAGCGTCGGTGGAAACATCGGTGTAATTAAATCCTCGAAATCCTAGTTACATAGAATTGAACAATATCTCCCAATCGCTTGATAGGGTTTCCGGTCTACTTTTTCCAAAGATTGGTGGCTACTCCTTTTGCATATATATTTTACACATGCTACTTGATCACACCAAGATCGAATTTGATAACCCCTCGCGATCTGGTATGGGCCTGGGAGGGCCCAAGCTAAGCTTGTCTTGAAGGCATAAGAATCCATTAGCCTGATCGATTTTTCGAGATCGGGTTGCAACAATGAGGTAATTGGACCATTCATGCTAACAGCTTTAGAGGATGGGAGGATTATTAGGGTTTGGTATTCCAATGAAGGGGCCAGATCAATATGTTGGCTATCGCATGTTGTTGGGGCTTGAAGTAGTTATTATGTTTATCCGATTCCTCAACCAAAGGAACATACTCTTACGAGGATAGTATATCCTATGCTCTTTGAAAAAATTAGAAAAGGACAAATGCTTGAGCCGAGGTTTTATGACACTCGCCGGATGATGGGTGCAATATCTGTTTAACGAATCAATTTGTTTAAGCTTCTTCCATCAAAGTCCCATGCCTTTCTCTATTCAGGAGGTATGCGTGAAGCACTTCATCATAAGGGACTAGTGTTAGAACCTCATTGTACTGCCATTGCCAGAGATTTTATAATTGACGAAATAAACTAAAATTAGGTCAAATGAAGGCAAGCCTTCTATTAAATGATAATCGTACACCGCTGATATTTTTTTTTTAATCTCCCCGCGCTTCAACTACACCTCAAGTGTTATCCATAGTTACATTACCATATCTCACTATCTAAAATATCAATGTTTGTGGGGCATGCACAAGGACGCACTTAGTAGTCATATTATCTTGTTCTAGCAAAGATAATAACTGCCCTTATATCAAAACTTGAAGTAATGTCATATGTAATTGCCAAGGTGAAGAATACAAGCTATTTGGCTAGAGCAGTATGAGTTTGTTAGGATGGCAGTTAGATTTGGAGCCAAAATAGTGCCTTTTGGTACCGTTGGAGAATATGACTTTAGCGAAGGGTGCTATGATCTCTTGTGGAGCTTTGTGCTCCTTTCATTGCACTTTAGAGATGTATGGAATTGTTGAAGAATGTCTTGGGTTTTCTTTTAATGCTCATGTGTTTTACTGGTCGAGTTTGTCTTTTGACTCGAAAATGAAGCAGACAAATACAAAGCTTTTAATAGGATAGCGTCGACTAATAATGCTTTCATATGATCCTAAAGTGCAGATGAATTCTTTTTACTAAAATGAAAAATTGGATCTTGACCCGTTAGTTGCATGAAGGCAGTCATATAACATTTTTTTAATTCCATTGAACATCGATATTTATTCATAAATCCATCTCTGATAACTTCATCTGCGCATGATTTGATCGTGTAACATCTTGCAGATTTTCTTCAGTCAATGTCACATGATTGTTTAATCTAAATTTAGCACCCGTGTCTTTTTCAATTATGATGATTAAATGAAGATCCCTTATATTTGGGACCAATTTTAACAAATGACGAAAGATTTTGCAAAAGTGAGGTATTAAACACCAGCATAATCCAATCCATTTTCCTTTCCAATTTATCAACAGTCCCTATTTGCCTGATCTATTTGTGATAAACAAATATCTCTTGCATTACTTTGATATGATAGACGAACGGAACTTGAGAGCATACAATAAAGATGTGCACCTTTCTTGGATTCGGCCAAGACTTCTTGGGCAGTTCTATTATTGTTTCAAAAAACCAGTAGAAATAGTGAGTATGTCTATTGCTGCCGACTACTTTATAATTCCCCTATTGGTATTATATATTGATTCTTGGAATTAGCTTTCGCACATCAAGCTGTCATCTCCAAACAATATGCATGCGTGAATGGAGGGAGAACCCATCCTTAAATCCATCCATGCACTCATCCCTCTTGTCATTGCTTCAATTTCCATTGCATAACTTGAGCTCATATGTTCGATAACTGGTGTTTTCTTTTCTTTTTTGTGCTGGAAAAGTCTCATACCTTCGCTAATAGTGTGAACGTTGATCATGAAGCCGCAGTCTTCTCTTTCAATCTTATAGTGCTTTAGGCACAATTGTCTCTTGATAGCGGTTTTTTAATCGACTTCAATAGCAGTTTATTTGTAAATTCCATATTTATGCATTACTACATTCCTGAAGGCAGGAAGGGACCGAGAAAATTCCCATGAATTATAACTACAAGTCAAGTCGGAGGTAGAGAGATGCATAGCGTATCTGAGAGAGAAACAAGAGAGTGAGCCTTGTAAAAGCATCTTCTTCCGATTGATGTACTGAGCCACATGGTTCTACATCCCAAATTCCAACATTTGAGCTATGAGCGGAACCTCATCGGTGAGGGACCGTATTGCTTGGACTTACTCCGAAGTAGCATAGGCCACACAGTTTTACTATACAACCTAATGAGTCCAAGCAATACGGTCCCTCACCGATGAGGTTCCACTCACAGCTCAAATGTTGGAATTTGAGATGTGGAACCATGTGTGGCTCGCTACATCAATCGGGAGAAGATGCTTTTATAAGGATTGCTCTCTCCTTTCTCTCTCAGGTGTGCCATGCTTCTCTCGTCGTTTGACTTGACCAGTGGATGTAATTGATGGGTTTTTTCCCAGTACCTCAGTTCTTGTTTCATCCCTTCAGGAGTGTACAAATGCGCAAATATGTAATTTACAAATGAGCTGTCATCGAAGTTGAAGAAAAACTGCTATCAAGAGACAATGGTGCCTAAAGTGCTCGATTGGAGGTAAAGAGTGCAGCTCCAGGATCAACGCAACACTACTAGCTAAGATACAAGACTTTTCCAAGCAGAAAAACAAGAAAAAAGAAAAAGCACTAGTAATTGAGCATAAGAACAGAAGTTATGCAATGGAAATTGAAGTGGCGACAAGATGGATGAGTGCATGGATGGATTTAAGGATGGTTCCATCTATTCACCAATGCAAATTCTTTGGAGATGACAATTTGAAGTGCGAAAGCAAATTCCAAGATTCAATCTATAATGCCTATTGGGAATCATAAAGTAGTTGGCAGCAATTAACATATTTGCTATTTCTATTGGTTTTCCAAAATAATAATAGAACCGCCCAGGAATTCTTGGCCAAATCCAAGGAAGGTGCACATCTTGATTGTCTACTCTCCAGTTGCATTAATCCTATCAAAGTCGTGCAAAAGATTTTTGTTCATCACAAATAGACCACGCAAATAGAAACTTGAGGGTAAAATCAAAAGAAAATTGAATTGAAATATGTTGGACTTTCATACCTCACTTTTGCAAAATGTGCCGTCATTTGTCAAAATTGCTCCCTAAGTATGGGATCGAAAAAGACTTGCCAGGTGCAACCATGTGGACATTGACCGAAGAATATCTGCAAGATGCTACGATATCAAAATCATGTGCACATGAAGTTATTAGAGTTGGATTTATTTTTGAAATATCGATGTTAAGTGGATTAAAAAAAAATTTCTGTTTGCCTTAATGCAACTAACGGGTCAAGATCCAATGTTTTACTTTTAGAAAAAAGAGTGCATTTGCACTTGAGGAAAGCAATATTCTGTTGATGTTATCCTGTTTAAAGCTTTGTAAAAGTTTTGACCTCTCCCATCAAATTAGTCAAAGATTTTCAGATGTATTTACGCCTGTTACCGTAAAATATCATTGCATGAAAGAAAAATAAGACCATCAAGCTCTCGTTGTACCTGTCCACTAAATTTTTGAGTCAAAAGAAAAACTCGACCAACAAAACACATGAGCATTAAGAAAAACCAAAACATTCTGTCAACAATTTCATAGATCTCTTTACCGGAGCACAAAGCTCCACAAGAGCTCACAGAGGACATCGCAGAAGTCATTTCTTTAATGGTACCAAAAGGCACTTCTTTGGCTCAAAATCTAACTGCCATCTAGATAAACTCAGACTATTTCGGCCAGAATGGCTTTATTCTTCACCCTGGCAAATTACATACAACATTACTTCAAGTTTTGATATAGGGACAGATTTTATCTTTGCTAGAGCAAGATAACGTGAATAGTAAGTACATCCTTGTGCATATGCCACAAATATGGACATTTTAGATGGTGAGACATGGTAATCTAACTACGGATAACACTTGAAATGGAGTTGGAGCGATAGGAGATAGAAAACTAGAATGATTATTATTTATGATAAGGCTTGCCTTCGTTTGATCCAATTTCAGGTTATTTCATCAATTATATAATCTCTAACAATGGCAGTACATTGAGGTTCTAGTACCCTGCGATGAAACACTTCACGCATGCCTTCTTGATAGAGCAAGACGTGGGACTTTGACCAAAGAAGTGTGAACAAATTGGTCCATGAAACTGGTACCCCATCATCCGGAAAGTGTCATTAAACCGGCTCAAGCGTTTCTCCTTTCATATATTTCTCAAAGAGGATAGGATGTGCTATCCCTCGTAAAAGTATGTATCTTTGGTTCAGAAACCGGATAACCATAGGAACCACTTTAAACTTGAATAACATGTGAGAGGCAACACATAGAATTGGCCCCTCCGATAGAATCCCATCTAGACCTCTAAATCCATCCTTTAAAGCTAATAGCATCACTGGCCCAATTATCTCATCTTACGCAAGTTGTCAGGTGAGAATAGTCTAAAGTTTGAAACTAGTGCAAAGTAAGAACTCTTTTAAAGAGGACAGGGCTATCTTGATATGGAAACAAACTAATCAACTGAAACTATTTTATTTTTTACCAAACATGCATCGTCTTTTGTGAGTTCATTTCATTGGACCTTTAAAATATTATATGCGTGGGTACTTGAATGAATCATGCAACGAGGTCTCTAGCTAAGCATTTGACCTAACCAATTGCTGGATTAATTACACAAAACACAATATGCACGAACTTCCTAGGTGTCTTAAATTGCTATTGTTTCTGACCTTCGGCAAAGTTCAGATAAAAATTTTACTTGTTCGATTCATATAATTTCTTATATTCAGCAGGGGTTGGTGGCAAATAGTCTGAAACATAGTGGACACTTTTTCGGTAGAAGCTAATGCCTTTAGTCATGGTAACCAAATCAAAATCATCTCCTGATGCATTTCAAAATCCGGTTTTTACACCGTTCGAGGCAAAGTTGCTCGGAGAGTAAGTTGAAAACGAATTCGGGTTACATAGCTGATTCTGGTTGCAGCAAGGGCGACTCAATTCTTCTTATGTGAAGATACCCGATGGATTATTATGCCTAGGACGGTGGGGGGTGGAATTCTTCTAATGTGAAGAAGTTGTCCCGGCCTGCATGGACGATTCCTGTGCCTTATGCAGGCAGCAGTATCTTAGCATTGGGTATGTACGTACATCTTCTGTACTGGTCATTTTATGCATAATGGTGCTTGAATCACTGTTTGTAATTTTAGAGAACTTGGCAGAGTTTTTCAATCGATTCAATTCCTTCACAGCCAGCCATTTTGCTTCTAGAAAGATTGCTTCCATTTACTAAGTTTTGTGGGGAGCTGCAAACTAAAGTATTGAGTTTTAGCTGCTACTTTTACATAATGGTTGCGACATTTGGCCTTGAGAATATGAGTGTGGATTGCGTACACTAGGATCGAATAAGTGGAGCAGTCCAGCGATCCACTTCTGGTGTTCAGGATCAAGGACTATTAGTGTTTTGTGTTAGGAAGCTATAATCGTTATGTGCTCATTAATTTATATGGAGAAGCTAGTTGTAGTGCCTGTGCTGCGCATGGGATTCTGTGATTTTTAGCGGAAATGTTCTTTTTATTGGAGAAACGGAAGTAACAAAAGAAAATGCAACAATGACATCAAGTCGTATATATTGTATTTTTTTTACGTTTTAGGTCATTTGGTTCTCTCTCTTCGGTAGATTGAAATTGGGACATAGAGAGAAGCAGGAAATACGATTCCAGTGACTTAATCATGCAAAAGGAAGATCTCTGAGGTTATGAAGATGCAAAAGAACTACTTAAAAAAGTGAAGTGAGTGATGTAAGTTGAGATACTGATACAGGGAAGACTGCTGAAGACCTCATGGTCCACTTATTTCCGTGTTGCTGCTGGCATATCTATTATCATCTTCGCAGATTAGGATCCTTGGCTGTTTTAGAACCGTTACTCTAGATAAAGCTACAAATTTTGGCCATGACTCAAAACTGGTCTTGGCAAAATATGTAGAAACCATAAGGGACGCAGAAGTTTGGAGGATTTAACGTGGAAGAACTGGAGTGGGCAAATATGATAGTAATATTTCAAAATGCCTTTGATTAGGCTTTACACAAAGAAAACACAAAGCTTAACAATAAGCTTTTAGTACAAACTCACAACTCTCTATCTCTCTTACCCCTATGGCGTAAGGCTTGCATGGCTTACTCTCTGAAAAAAAGACAACTATCATGCCACCCATTTTTATAATACGAGTTCCACCACCCAAAGACTCCGCCGTTGCCAACTTAAAGTGTAAAAGCTGCTGCAATTTTTTTTCTTCAAGCCAAATCCACTGCCTGGAGTCCACTGCCAGTGAAGAACAGACCACATATTCTATGTCAGTCATTTACAGAAGGTTTAAAAGGCAAATTCCAGTTTGCTCACTTTTGTCTACAAGGTGCAAGCAGGTTTTTCTTATCAAAATTTTCACACTTAAACCAAAATCAAATTTTACCATCTCTAACAAAATGTAATCCGCATAATTGAGAGATTGGCCTTGTCTTTTGTTATAGTCTTCGCATGACATGCTCTTATTGGATATTGCCTATCACAAAGGCTATTGTAAGCTTTCTAAGTAGGACTTATCCTAGAAATCAGGACCTTGGTGCCATCCTACCTCCGTTGAGTATATGTTTGCTTCAGTGTGTCCTCAACGTGTAGGTTTCACCTATTGAATTCTTGTTTCGAGCTGTTCACTGATCCATCAGTTAAAGTTGCATGTATTCTCGAGTTATAGAAAGCATATATAATCCGCATCGTACTCTTAAGCACGATCTATTTGTGCATTCTTGAGCAATATCCAGTTGTTACCTTTCAAAAACACTCGTACACTTAGACTGAAATCAACTTAGAGAAGGTATGGTTTCCCCTCCAAATGGCCTGTGTGCAGCTTTAGGTTCTCTGAAACTGATCGCGCCTTCACCATTCTTGAGTCATCTGCACGGTGCCTTATCCATACGGATGCTGCTTTCTCAGGCAGCTCCGGTGAACAAGTATGTTGGTTGATTGAACATGTCCTATCTTCAAAGAAGACATCTAGCGGGATTTGACGTTCTTCTGGGTAGAAGCAATGATGCAATTCCTGGTCGTAAATGCAGTGACTAGCTAACGGGCAGTTTGAATGCAGCAGTTCATTTGTTAGATTTACTTGTATATGAAGTTCGAAAAATTTCCTGACTCTAGTGTCTGCAAAGATGGTACAGCCATTCTTCTTTGAGGACCGAGTCTTGTGACCAAAGTTTTACGTAGAGATGCCTTCCAGTGCCTCCATGAATCTATACAAAAACAATGGCGCCTGTCAAGTTCTACATCTTCGGCGTAATTTGTATCCTCTCTCGATCAGTGTTGCCAGTTCAATGTTCTTGTTTTGGTTGCCGATGTTGTAACTCAGCTAGCTCTGAATCGGTTACGCTTCAAAATTCTTTTGTCTGCAAACGTTCCGTTTCGGGTCAGTTGGTATCCATCTCTGATAAGCAATCGGCTCTGATTTGTTCCTCACACAACTGAAGTTTGGGACGGCTGAGTAATTCTACCTTCTTGCTGAGCATATCTTCTGATAAGAGTTTCCGGATCTCTGACTCACGAACAGTTGTTACCTCACAGAACGGATGAATAGTGACAAGCCCAATGTGCACCGTTCGCTCTTCCTCATCATGTAGTAATCCTCTTTTCAACCAATCCGAGTTCCAGCAGTTCAAGGATGTTGGACCTAGAACCATGTTCAACGAGTGGAATTCAGAGATCGTATCTTTCTTCCGAAGTTGGATTTGCATACATATCTTGTTCTTGTCATGCACCATTACGATTTCCTCTCCCGGCTGTGCACTCTATTCGACTCATGGCAACAAATACTGATGAAAATTCCTCGTATATCGATTCCCTATGGGCTATTGGTGGGTCTGTGTTCATCTTATTCACCGTAAATGTGGTGTCCAATCTAGGATATACATATAGCCTTTTAGAACCGGCGCTGGTTTAGTTCCTTGTCCTTGTTGTGCATGTTCATGAGGAATAAAGAAGTTCGATCCTTGTTTTAGTCACGATTCAGTTGACTCCGGAACTCGACAAATCGGGTTGGTTAAGGGCCGTTACCGTTCTTCCAAAAGAAGAGCTTTTTCTGTAGATGTCAATGTGACATTCGAACTTAGTAATGCTCTCTTTTCAGCCGATATCGCAGTATTCCTTCGGAAGCCGCATGTGCATATCTTGTTCCCGATACAGCCTCGTGTTTTCTTCACCCTCCGCTCTCCCTATTCGACTCCTTGCAAACCGATAACAGCGGAAACTCCCGCATATGTTGATTTCGTGGCTATGAGTTGGTCATGTTCATCTCGTTCCACGGTGCGAAAGTGGTGTCTGCAGAGGATACCCGACAGCCTCTTAGATACAGCGTACCGGTTTAGTTCCATGTCCTAGGTGGGCATGCTCCCAGCGGGAGAAAAGAAGTTGGATCCCCGTTTGAGTCGCGGTTCAACTGAGGACGAAAAACCCATGTTGGTTTCAGGCCAAATCGGCTCCTAACTGGTGTGAACGGTCTTAGGGCCTGTTCGGTTCAACACTTGCAAGAGGCTTTGGGTTCTAAAATCCCTTAATCAAATGCGAATAGCGTTTAATTCGTTTTCTACTCAACTTTAGAAATGCATTTGTATTCCAAAAAGGTCGTAAAGATCTTTAACCCAAAGTAGCTTCGGAGGTACTTTGGAAGTTGCATTCTGTATTGCAATTACAATTTTTATTTTTAATCTTTTATTTCTTTTTTATTTTAAAGAAATAATTAAAAATAAAAATGTTTTTCTTGAAAAATAAAATAAAATAATTAAAAATCGAATAATGATTTAAATAATAAAAAAATTAACTAAAAATAAAAATAAAAATATTTTCCGAAAAAATTAAAAATAAAATAAAAAAATAAAAAAATAAAAATAAAAATAATTAAAGGAAGTAATTAAAAATAATAAATAATTTTTTAAAAAATAAAAAAAAATTATTTGAAATAATAAAAAATAGAATCATTTATAAATGATTTTTTTTAACCAAACGGCATATATGTCAAAGTTGCATCAAAATCCACTTTCAATTACAATTAACAATAATATTTACATTCATCAAACCTCTTTAGCTCAAAGGTATTTATATTTCCCAAAGATATTTGCCCAAAGTTAAGCGGAACATGCCCTTATTAGCCACATTGGGTCGAGAAAAAGGAAACAGAAGCGGAGGCCCACCAAAAGCTCGAACCGGTCTAAGTCGAGACCGAAAAATCTGGGCCGGATCCTCAACCGGGTGGTTTTCTGTATTTTCGACTTTTCCCTCATTTTCACTTGCTTTGAATTTTGTGCATGGCTGGGGCTCCACCACTTTCGATCCGGATATAGATAATTCCACCCAAGAATGATCGAATTAATGTTTCTGTGGCGCCCCGAATTCAGGAAAATTGCAGCAGTTGGCCATGCCCTTCAATTGATAAAAGGTTTCATGCCATTCCCATTCAATTCTTAGACTTCAGTTTCTCATTGTCTCGTCAGAATGACTCTAATGTCTTCTGTTCTGCAGTGGAGAAGTTACTGCAGTTGTCCAAAGCTGATTTGCTCACGACTGCGTTCACTTTAATTCCAAATGAATTTCGCAATTTTTTTTTACCGCGAGTTGAAGATAGAGGCGTCAAACAGTTGGGTCGGATCGAATATGATCCTACCCACATTGGCTCGTTTAATATGTTTTGACACATTTTCATATAATACAAATTTAACGACCCTTAGCCGATTCAACTCGACCCATATTACTTATATACTTCTATATTAATCAAATCATGAAATATTTAATTCTTATAATTTATTAAAAAATGATATTGCTAAAAAATTTTCATGTAATAAAAACTAAAATTCATTATTAAAACACATTTTTTTTAAAAAAATTTATTATAAAAAATTAGTTTTTGTTTTATTTTCTTTTTATTTTTTCACCAACGACAGAACGCGAGGACAATGGCCATGGCAGACAGCAGCGAATGGTGGGTGGCGGCCAGCAACATTTTATAACAGTTTTTATTTTTATTTTTATTTTTTTCTTTGTTTTACTCATAAAAATTAAACTTATAAATATAAATATAAATTAATATACTTAAGTTTAGGCCCATTTTTAAGTGGGTTGGGAAGCTGTAGGCCATGGGATTGAAAATGGGTTGTGTTAAGACCCATATTTGATAGACTTTATAAGTCGAAATACATATTTGACCCTCTTTAAATTTGTTGAACCTGTATATGACCTAAGTGAATATAAGTGGTCAAAAACCTTTATTGACACCTCTAGTTGAAGTTTACAGTCCACTCTAAAGGAAGAACATCCAATCTAAGGAATTTTGGCCAAAATTAAGTTCGATTATTGATTTGTGAGATTTAGAGCTTTTGAATCATTTCATTTATCATAAATTTGTTCATTTTAATTGTAAAAAGAACTTTGAAAAGTTTAAATCGCGATTATGGGGCATAGTTCATTCTCAAGAAACAATATATTTTCATATAAAACTTGTCTACAATTTATGGTCAAATGCTTGACCTTGTGAACGCATTGAAAGTTACTTTACACGTGGGAAAATTCATAATCACGATCGGGATATGACTAATTATGGATTCACTGATGATTACTTTCTTACGTAGAAACTTGCTAATGACATTGACAAGTTCCTAACCACGTAAAAATTCCATGTTGCTACGTGAATTGAGAAATTGCTGATTGTCGAAATGTTCTGCGATCTGGCATCAAAAGGTGCTAACTGCAAACTCACTGATGGGTTATTTTTTTATTTGTTCGATTGAGTATGATGATCCACCAACGAAAAATCACTCATGCAATTCATCAACTCGCATGACTTTAAGGCTCTACACTTTTGCTAATTGAATTTGTAAACACCTCAGACATCTTAGGGGTCACGACATCTCAACAGCTTTTGTGTTCGTTTAAAAGAGCCATCCGAACAGTAAATGCTTTCTCTTACCGGCCATCCTTAAAAGGTTCGGTTCGATGTCCAATCATTCCAACCCCCTCCCTTCCCCGCCAGGCCGTGTACTGCGGATTCCTATCCGATCGAGCATAAATTCCATCGCCCAAATCGGTCCGGGCCACAAAAATTCGACGCGTCTCATCTGACCCCGATCGAACACGGAACGAGACTCGGTCGAATTCGACGACCACCGCTTCATGGGTCCTCGCCGAGACTTTCTCACGCTTCATCACGTCCCAACTCCGATCACGATCACAAAATCCGGTCCTTTACGCCAGGTAATGTAATAAACACGGGATGTAATTTTCACGCAACTTGCAAAATGTGTCCAAAATTGCCAGGTGGGCCCCCTCGGCTTCTCTCTCTCTTTCTTTTCTTTTTTTCCTTCGTCCGGACATCGTCTTCTTCACATGCTTCAACCGCAGTGCATGACAGTTAACGCACTTTTAACCCACTTTTCCCTCCCCCTTTCTTCCCTTCATCCACCGTTCTTACAGCTGAGCTGGAGTGGGGCCCACGTGTCCTCATCACTCACTTCCCCGTGACCGCGAGTATCTCTTTCGGGCCCCACCGCGAACGGAGGGGGGGTTTGGAAAAACGCCGACCCCTCATTGGTCCTCTTTTCCGGCGCCTCTCATTCTTCACCACTACTGGTCATTACCGAGGAAAGGAGAGGACAATAATGCTACAATCATGAGGGCGATTTGGGGAAATTAATGAAAATTAATCAGTCTCCTGTGAGCCCATCTTAACATCCCTGATCTTACTTAAATTAAGGAATCTTGACTTCTTATGGTCACGTATCGAAAGCAAGCATCGTAGTCTCGTTTGCTTTTGGAAATTTTCCTCCGTAATAGTTCCGACATTGGAAAAAGAACCGATCTTCGATGTTTAGACAGCTGTACAAGGCACTTTTGGATCCACCACGATTTGAACGAGCCAGCACAGGGCATGTTTCCTTCTTGACTAGGGAACCGCCCTCTTAAGTCCTTCATGTTATGAGCAAAGCTCATTATTATCCTAGGATTATCGATCGCGGTCGTTGTCGTTGTCCTGACTCATGCCGATTAGATCAAGTCGATAGTAATCCTTATTGAAAGCCATCCCATTCATTCTCTGAGAGCGATCTTGAGGAAGAAAACGCACAGACGAGAGAGACAGAAATTGATAACGATTTTCGTTCGATAATTATGCCGGCCGAGGAGCCACGAGTGGCCGGGACCGTGTCCCTATCTTTTTGGGCCTTTTCCACTCGACCTTTCGCAGGGAATTTCTTTTTCTCCCTCGGTTGCGGCCTTTTGCCAATGCGGCTTGGCCTGTTGGGGTGTCTTCTACGGTACGTGGGGATGTACTACTACTCCATTTGAAGCTGAGGTGTGTGTGATAAGTAAAGTTTTGGATCTTTTCGTGTTCATTTTTTTTTTCCCTCCTTCCTTCTTTTTGCTTTATAAAAAGGGAAATTGATTTCTAATTTCAACATGAGTGGAGACGACGCGTGTCCTTCTTGATTCAACACGCAACTCCATAAACAAATTCACTTCCTTTCTTTTTCGCACCATTTTGTTGCCTGCAATTTGTCCTCTTTTGAGTTGGAAAGCATCTCGAAATGGCAACAAAGTAAATACAAACAAAGACGGTGTTATGGAAGCACCAACTGGGTCAATCAAGGCACCAACCATTTCGTTTATATATACGCTCACTGCACATATGGGGATACTACAAATTAACGTGTCTTGTTTTTTCATGATAGAATCATTCGACTCCATTGTTGTTCATCATCTTTCCCTTCTCTTTTGGAATATGATACATTGTGATGTTGTTAGGGGTGATTAATTCTAAGATGGGTCGGTTCCGACCCTAGAACTGGATTGGTAGGCTTGATTCCCCATTTATAATTGGGAATCGACCAACCGAGTCCTAGAACCAGGTTAGAGCAAACCAACCAGTCCAGTCCGATTCCAGGTTTAATTTCAGAATCGGTGATTTATTTTTCTTCTATTCTCTATAAGTGGAAGTTTCCCTACATTAAAATAAAAAACAAAAAAACAATTTCCTAGTAAGGGTTTGCTTTAGAATAAAAATATAAAACATAAGGAATCTTAGTTGGTTCGGTCCGAGTGGTTCAGTGACCTTGCTGCTATCGTTAGGGAAAAAGAAAGGAAAGAAAAGAGAAAACAAAATTCAAAAAATTTTAAAAGAACTTAATTTTTTTTTAAAAAAGTTTATCTATGTTAGCACTAGCTGATCACTAGCCATGTCACATAAGATGGTTAGCATCAATGTCAATGATTTATAATCAAAATTGACCAAATAGACTACATTGGCACGTCGTCAATTGTTGATAACTCAATTGTCACAATTGAAAGTATAAAAATTAATTGGCACAAATGCAATAGGTTGATGACTTTTTTGATAATTTTTCTGAACTTTGAAGCTATAGCAAGTTATATTGATTATTTTGTCACAGAGTATCAATGGGGTAAATCAAATCTCGATTTAGTCACGCCTCGCCCCTATCGCTTCTATTTAATTCTTCTTCTTCTTCTCTTCTTTTTTGGTCAGATATGAGATTATCAAGTACCATTTGCTTATTCGGTGCTCACTACCTTCATTTTGGACCTTATTGAGATTACCCAATGCGAGGGTCGTTCTAATCTCCTCCGGGGTTCTTCGCATCTCATAGCATAGCATAGCTTAAATAGTTAAGCAATCTCGCAGCATCTGAGTTCGACCAAATGCAAAAGCATGTCATAAATAGCTAAGCAATCTCGCGCGTTTGCTTATCTTTCACAGCACATCAAGTTCGACCCTATAACTGACTTGTAGGGTCGAACCCAACCATGCTTACACGATTTTTTTTTTTTGGTAAGGAATCATGCTTACACGATTCGACATTTCATCAAACGAAAAAGCAAAAATGAAGTCTCGTGTGGACATTGAGTGGAGAACACGCTTGCTCTTCTTGATTTAACACCCAACTCAATAAAGAGCAACAAAGTACATGCAAACAAGGCGTGTGCGTTGAAGGACCAATAGGGTCCACACAAGGCACCAACCATTTTCGGTTTCCATAAGCTCGACGGGTGTCGCATTGATGTACATATGAGATGATACAAAACTAACGTTATCTTCATTTTTCATGGTAGAATGTTTCCAACTCGATTGTTGGCTCATGTCTTTCCCTTTTCTTTCGGGAAGCATAACATAGTTGTGATGTAACGTAGAATGTATCGTGGAATTGAGTATGTATGTCGAATGTTATACTTATTATCTTAGACTCTCAAATCGGTACCTCACGACATATTTACTTGCAAATAATTTTTGTCTAACAAATAATACCAAATGGATATGCCGACCCAAATCCATCATCTGTCAGCATTCCGTCCATTGTTTCACAGGGGCGTAGGTGTCAACCACGTGGATTTTTTTTTAATGTCGGATTTGCCACTCTCCATATAAGATCCCATTTTGCGGGTATCAACCCTAATTCTCAACAAGAGCAAAACTAAAATGTATTAGATTTTGTATGGTCAATCTTCACGAAGTAGTTCCCAGAGCCTATTCGAACAATCCCCTCCCCGTTTCGATCGTCATAAAAAGCGCTAATATATAGAAAGAATCTCAAATTGATACAGTTGTAAGCGTCACAAAAATTTTAAATTGATAACTACATGCTACATCTACAGAAAACTGAATTTATGCCATACGAAGTTTCAAACTAGTACACGTGTCATATTTACCTTAAACTAGTTTCACGTCATAAAGATCCCAAAGCACCACAATCAAGGATTTTAGGGCTTTCCCAATATAAGATTAGTAATTTGGGATTTTTTCTTTTTTGTGAACGTGAAATTTAGTATAGGGTGAATGGTACAATCGTATTAATTTGTAATTTTTAACATAAAAATTAATTTACAGTAGATGTAGCACAAGTACATCAGTTTGGAAATTTTGATGATATGAAACTTAGTCTAAGATGAATGTCATAAGGATGCACTAATCTGAAATTTTTGATAATTTTTACCTTTGACAAAAATGTTATTAATTTTTTCAAGCAATTCGAGCTTGCATTATCCGAACCATCCTAACAAAAGGACGCTGCCATAATCATTATTAAGTCCTAGGAACTTTGAGCCTACAGCGAGGTCTAATGGTTTAATTTATGTGAAACACAAATCATTATTGACAATACGTTCTTATTTTAAAGTGTCGGTGCTCGCATGTCATGCAACCCTTATTGTCAATCATATCTTTTTCTTTCCTGATAACGAAAAATACCTTTCATTTTTTTAACGTCTTAGGGATCCTGAGGTCCAAATGTACCTTAGACGAAGCAGTTTAAGAACTTACTCAGATCCAAAAGCTTTGAACCTATAGCAACGACCCTAGATTGGGGAGGTCGTCAAGCTTTGATCTTCGGTCGAAGGCCCTAAAGGCGACGGTGATGGCGGTGGCGACACCGCGGCAGTGATCGCAATGGGCAGACGGGAGAACAATCGGGGAGAAGCATAGACAGAAGGAGAAAATAAAAACAAAAGGTCCAAAATAAATCTCAACCCTCCAAAATTGTAAAGTGGGTACAAATTGTGATGTGGATTTTCGTTTTTTACTTTTTACCCCTCCATCTCCATCTACGAGAATCTCGAACTCTGCATTAAATTCTCCAACAAACCCTAAAAAAATCCGCACGCTAGGTTAAGATTTTCTTTAAGAGTTCTCCGCACTGCATTGCATGATCGGCTTAGCGATCTAGAGCGCTCGCTTGTCTTTCGCGGCATCTTGAGTTCGAGCCTTTAATCGACTTGTAGCATCGAGCCCAATCTATGCTTACACAATTCGACATTTTAAGAAAAATGAAAAATGAATTTCTCACGTCAACATTCAGTGAAGAAGTTCGCTTGTTCTTCATGATTTAACACCCAACTCCATAAAGAAATTCAATTTTTTTTTTTTGCACCATTTTCTTGCGTGCATTTTGTGCTATTTGAGTTCGAAAGCATCTCGAAATGGCAACAAAGTTCATGCAAACAAGATGCGTATTGAAAGGCTAATAGGGTCCACCGAGGGCACCAACTCTTTCGTTTTCTTTTATATAAGCTCGACTGGTGTCTCATTGATTGTACAGATGGGATAATACAAAAATTAACGTTATCTTCAATTTTTCCAGTTGAATCATTCCAACTCCATTGTCGGCTCATGAAATTTCCCTTTTCTTTTGGAGTACGGTATGTTGTGATGCAATGCACAATGTATCATGAGAATTGAGCATGCATGTCGAATGCCATAATTATAGTCCTAAAGTCCCAACCGATACTTCAAAATAATTTTCGTCTCACAAAAAATACTAAATGGGTACCCTAACCAAATCCATCCTCTGTCGGCATCATGTCCAATATTTCCTTAAAATGCGTACATGTGAACAGACATGTGTTTTCCACGTCATGTCCGATCCGTTTTGCAATCGTCTATCACTTCTGATGACATGACATGGATTATAATGAGATATTGGATGAAATACTGATGGATATATATTTGGCTCATGGGTATGGTTTGATTTTTTGTGAGGCGAAAATTAATTTGTGGATGAATGAGTCATGGATTACTAGTTTGAGACTTTTAATGGTGTCAACCCTAGTTCTTCATGAGAGTGGAACTATTCTGGATTAGATTCCGTATGGTTAATCATCACGAAGTACTTACTAGAGCCAATTCCAACAACTCCTCCCATTTTCGATCATCGTTAAAAGGGCTAATACTGTGAAATAATCTCAATTTGGTATATCTTTGTCGCATTTAGCCAAATTAATTCTCCTATAATAAAAATTCAAATTGGCACCCTGTCATATTTACCTTAAGCAAAATTTCGTACTATAAAAAATCTCAAATTGGTACATCTATGTCACATCTACCCTAAACTAATTTCATGCCATAAACAATCTTAGATCACCGGAATTAGGGATTTTATGGGTTTCCCGGTCTAAGATTTTGGAAATTTGGGATTTTTTTTTTGTTATGGTGAGAATATGGCAGGAATGTATTGTTTTGGGACTCTTATAACTCAAAAATTAGTTTGGCGTAAATGTGACATGAGTGTAGCAATTTGGGACCTTGATGAGACGATAATTAATTTGGGTAAGTGTGACATAAATGTATTAAATTGAGATTCTTTTATAATATTGGTTTAATACCATGAAAAATCACAAATTGGTACACTTATAATAAATTTACCCTCAAACTATTTTTTGATCACAAAAACCCTAAACTAATACACATGTGATAAATTTATCCCAAATTTGTTTGACAAAAAAATTTTAAACTAGTCTACCTGTGACAAATTTATCCCAAACTGGTACATTTGTGACAAATTTACCCTTTATTTATTTTTCATTAAATTTCATAATCAAATTGTTGAATTAGATGATAAGTTACAATTGACGGGTGTATCAATTTGGGTTTTTACACTTTGTTTGTCACAGACGTATTAGTTTTGAATTTTTCATGGTATTAACTCGATTTAACGGAAACTAACAAGGGTAAATTTGTCACATGTGTGCCAGTTTAGATTTTTTGTGGTAAAAAAATTAATTTAGAGTAAATTTGTCACATGTATACTAGTTTTGAGTTTTTGTGGTAAAAAAATAGTTTTGAAAAAATTTATCACATGTATACTAGTTTGGAGTTTATTATGGTAAAAAAATAGTTTAGAGTAAATTTATCACAAGTATATCAGTTGGGGCTTATTGTGATAAAAAAAAATAGTTTGAGATAAATTTGTTACATGTATACCAGTTAGGGGTTTATTATGATAAAAAAATAATTTGGGGTAAATTTATCACAGGAATATCAGTTTGGAGTTTTTTTTGGTTAGAATAGTTTGGAATAAAATTATTATAAATATATCAATTTGAGATTTTTCGTGATATTAATTTTATAGTCTTAATCTTCTGAAAAAAAAAAGCTATTTTTTAGCATTTTTGAGCCCACGCGATCCGAACCATCCTAGTGAAAGGACACTGCCACAATCATTCTTGAATCCTAGGAACTTGTGATATGTCAATAATCCTTGTCACAAAGTATCATTAGGGTATTCGACCAAAAAAAAAAAAAAGTATCATTAGGGTAAACAAAATTTTGATTTTTTATTTTGATTTTTTATCCGGAATAAAGTTCCCTTTGTTTCGAAGAAGGTGAATGATAATATGACGGCTAGACAAGCATTGTCCATTGGATCAAATCATTTATCATTACTTCTGTTTTTTTGTATGACTTGATGCTTATAACATGACAATTTTATGTACATAGAGTGCAAAGAAAATCGAATCAGGGAAACATAGGTAAAAAAAAATTTTGAATTTTCTTTGTCCCAAATAAAGTTCCCTTTTCTTAGAATAAGGTGAATGATAATATGGCGGCTAGACAAGCATCGTCCATTGGATCAAATCATTTATCATTGCTTCTGTTTTCTTGTATGACTTGATGTTATAACATGACAATTTTACCTACATAGAGTGCAACGAAAATCGAACCGGGGAAACAAAGGAAAATTTTTTTTGATTTTCTTTGTCCCAAATAAAGTTCCCTTTATTTCGAAGAAGGTGAATGATAATATGGCGGCTAGACAAGCATCATCCATTGGATCAAAACATTTTATCATTGCTTCTGTTTTCTTGTATGACTTGACGTTAATGCTTATAACATGACAATTTTATCTACATAGAGTGCAAAGAAAATCGAATCGGGATTGTGTCCTTTCCATGTGACCTAGCAACTTTGGTTCATGCGATTGTTGACTTGAGATTCAAGAATCATGAGCAACCCACTCGATACGAAACGATCACCATGTCAATTGATTTATCGTCAAATTTCACATATCGAAGCATATGCAGTCTCCCTCTATCAATAAATCAAAATTTCTGAATTTGACATTTTAACATTCACAAGGTAAAAAAAAAAACTCTAATTTTTTACTCCCTTCTCCCTCCATCTCTCTCTCCCCTTTGTCTTAGGCCGCTCGTCGTTTCTCATCGCCCCTCATAGCCATTGCCCATCGCGAGCTCGCCGTCGCCATCTCCCCCGGTCCCTAGGACTTATCTTCTCCCTTTGACACTGGTGACTACAGATCATGGCCGCCCTAGATTTGGCAGGTCATTGAGCTTCAATCTCTGATCGGAGGCGGTGGCGACATGGTCGCGGTGCTTGCAACGGGCAAAAGGAAGAAGTAGAAAGGGGAAGGAAAAAATAAATATAAAAAAAAGTCTAGAATAAATCATAATCCTCCAAAATTTTAAAGTGGGTACAAATTGTGACGTGGATTTTCGCTTTTTTCTTTTTCCCCCTCCATCTCCATCTACGAGAAAATCTCGAACTCGGCGTTAAATTCTCCAACAAACCCCAAAAAAATCCGCCGTCCCGTGTCTCCCGCCCATCTCCGAAGCCCGATTCATTAGCCCGCCCCTTATTTTTCACGAGAACCTTAAAAACACGAACGAGAAGACCAAAAGACACGGCCATTCTCGCCGTAGACACTGCTTGCTGACTCCGTCACTGTCCCATTTCCCCCTTCTCTCTCTCTACTTATTCAGACAAGTAGGCAGAAGCATCCAACCAAAAAGCAGAGCCCTTTTGTTCACAGAAGAGATAGAGAGAGAAACCCAATCACGGGCCCGTCCAGTGCTTTATCCAATAGTGCACTATCCCCCAGTATTTTGTATTAGATTCTCCCCGTTGGCATCCACTGTATCGCGCGCCATTACTCGTGGCCTTGTTTGCTTCCTCTCCTTCCTCGTCTAATCGCCCATTACCATCACGGGCTGCTACAAAACAAACTGCCTTCTCCTGTTCCACCACCGCATTCCGCCTTATATAACCCCGCGAATCATTCGCCCTCTCCCCCGTGTCGCAAGCCATTGAATTCATTTAGGGAGTCGATCTCGGGAGGTCGCGCGCCCTCCCAACATGACCTCCGCCCGGAACAGAGCCCCAAGGGTGTGCTCTGTTTTGCTCTGCCTCTGCTGCATTCACGTGTTCTGGTCCGCCATCTTCGGCGCCCGGTTCGTCGCGGGCCAGTCGCCCAAGCCGGTCTTCGCTTGCGACGTGGCCGGCGACCCGAGCCTCGGCGCCTTCGGGTTCTGCAACGTGTCGTTGGGGGTCGAGGCGCGGGTGGCGGACCTGGTGAAGCGGCTGTCTCTGCAGGAGAAGGTCGGGTTCTTGGTGAACAGCGCGGGCAATGTGGACAGGCTGGGGATCCCCAAGTACGAGTGGTGGTCGGAGGCGCTGCACGGGGTGTCGTACGTCGGGCCCGGGACCAAGTTCTCGAGCGTCGTCCCGGGGGCGACCAGCTTCCCTCAGGTCATCCTGACGGCGGCCTCGTTCAACGCCACCCTGTTCGAGACCATTGGGAAGGTTAGCGAGTTCACATCATTCGCTCCCTCACGCTTCTCTTTCTTGTGCCTCTTGTGTTTTTGACTTTTGCATGCGGAACAGGATATTGTATTCCATTCTGCGCATTGTGGTCGTTCGCATCATGCATTATATGATAGAAAAAAGCCCGAAACTTTTATCCAACATGATCAGAAAGCGCATGTTGCGAAGCAACTCCGGCCAAAGTGACGGCTGGCGGGGGCCACCGGCCGCCGTCACTCTCGAACCGGTAGATGCTGTGCGTACAGTGAATTTTGTAACTTCACACCGCGATATATAAAGATTCATGTAAAGGCAAATGTTTCCGCCATGTTAAGACTCCGATGAATACTTTTTTATGCCACTCCTTCGATCTAAGTATCTGCGTCCACCCGCCTCTGCTCCTAATATTCAAGTTAATTCGTGTCGACATTTGCCGCCGAACGTCGAAAACTGTAGTGTCCCACATCTTGATCACCATTGTATGTCTTTAAATCTCTCAAATGTGGCGTCAAATAAGCTCCGATGTTCGTTCTAGGCATTGCCGGACGTAGGATTTACGCCGCATCTTCGTCGGCCGTTCGATTTGAATCGGAACCCACAAACTACAAGATCAAGAGTACCCACCAAACACGTTGCTTCAGATGATCTGCATTTTTGAGGTGAAATTGCAGTGATGAAATTGGGAGATCTCCTGGTTGGATCCTCAACCACTCTGCTACCAGTTGGTACAACCTTATTAGCTGTACACCATATAAATTGCAGTAAGTACAACCCCCCCAAGAGAAATTAACAGAAAGCTAACTGACTTTAAAGGCACCAGCTAAAGTCCATGCGTGCTTGCTTGTTCCCACTGTAATGTTTGACAAAAAGGAAAACTTCATCAAACAGCCTTCACTGTTGTCTGTACTATTGTGGGAAATAATGTAATGTCGACACAAGATTTAGTAGGTTTTGATCCTATGTAAGGTTACTGTCTGATGAATTTCTTCTTCTTTTTTTGCATACATTAAAGTAAAAAGAAAATAGTAAAAAAAAGACTTCTGCATATGTGAGTATCAAGCATCATTTGGATCTGGTTGGCCTGTGTGTCATTTGGTGGAGATGATAATGACAATGGAGCTTACAAAATGGTGGTGTGTCATGAGTATTGCTGTATCATTGCACGAAGTAGTTCCTTCCTCTGCACTCAATGAGGGGCCAACTTCAATAGTTAATGCTGGAAAACAGAAGACATTTCATTGAAATGCCCTTGAAATTCATACTACTTGCTGATTGTTGCCGTCACCGTGTTTGCTGTCCGGGAATTGAATAAGTTTCTTATCCGACTGGGGTGAAAAGTAACATCTTTAGCTATCTGCAAATGTTATAAAGAAGAGTAGATCATTGACACAGTCGCTTTGTTGGAGCAGGTGGTTTCGACAGAAGCCCGGGCGATGCACAACGTGGGGCTGGCCGGATTAACGTATTGGTCCCCGAACGTCAACATATTCAGGACCCGAGATGGGACGGGGCCAGGAAACGCCGGGGGAAGACCCGCTGCTCTCGAGCAAGTACGCGTCAGGTTATGTCAGAGGCCTACAACAGAGCGACGATGGAAATGCAGACCGGCTTAAGGTCGCTGCGTGCTGCAAACATTATACTGCGTACGATATCGATAACTGGAAAGGCGTCGATCGCTACCACTTCAACGCTGTGGTAAACCACAATTTTGCAGGCTTCTCTTTCATTTTGTTCGATTTGATTTATCAACCAGTTATATTCATAAACCATCCCAACTTAATCTCCCGGTTCGCTTTTGGTGGACTGATAGGTAACGCAACAAGATTTAGATGATACGTTTCAACCGCCGTTCAAGAGTTGCGTCCTCGACGGCAATGTCGCGAGTGTGATGTGCTCCTACAACCAGGTAAATGGGAAGCCGACGTGTGCAGACCCGGACCTTCTCTCCGGGATCGTCCGAGGAAAATGGAAACTAAACGGGTAACATTCCGCTGCTCGTGTGTTGCTGTTCGTACATTTGATCAATTATTGCGATGTTATTTATGCGAAAGGATCGGTTAATGCAGATATATAGTTTCAGATTGCGATTCGGTGGACGTGTTCTATAATAACCAGCACTATACTAAAACACCAGAAGAGGCTGCAGCTAAGGCCATCTTGGCAGGTAGACACAAAATTTCATACGTACTTTGATCAATTGCGATGGAGGGGTTCGAAAATTCGCCGTTCGACGACTCTGATTCCCTTTTCGACAGGGTTGGATCTCAATTGCGGATCTTTCCTTGGCCAACACACCGAAGCGGCGGTGAAAGGTGGACTGCTGAATGAATCAGCGGTCGACAAGGCCATCTCTAACAATTTGCCACGCTGATGAGGCTTGGCTTCTTCGACGGCGATCCGAGGAAGCAGTATTATGGAAAGCTCGGCCCGGGCGATGTGTGCACACCGTGCAACCAGGAGCTTGCCCGCGAAGCTGCGAGGCAAGGGATTGTGTTGCTCAAGAACACGGCAGGATCATTGCCCTGTCCTCGACCGCCATAAAGTCCTTGGCGGTGATCGGACCCAATGCCAATGTCACGAAAACCATGATGGGAACTACGAAGGTAATCGGAGAATTTACGCGATGGACCGCGGAACATTCGATCCGCTTCATTACTTGTACCTGTCATGGAAAATACCTTAATTAAAACTCCTATGTGCCTTGCAGGCACTCCTTGCAAATACGTGACGCCTTTGCAGGGCTAGCGGCATCGTTTCGACAACGTAACGTGGCCGGCTGCGCAATGTAGGATGCAGCACGGCCCAGACAGACGACGCGAAGAAGAGCCGCGGCCTCCAGATGCCACGGTGCTCGTGATGGGTGCCGACCAATCGATCGAGAGGGAGGGTTTCGACCGGTCGACCCCACCTCCAAGGCAGCAGTCGCTGTTGGTCTCGGAAGTGGCGAACGTGTCGAAGGGGCCTGTGATCCTCGTGATCATGTCCGGGGGAGGGATGGATGTGTCATTCGCCAAGGACAACAACAAGATCACGAGCATTTTGTGGGTCGGTTACCCCGGCCAAGCCGGCCGGCGCTGCGATGGCGGACGTGATTTTCGGAACCATAATCCTAGTAAGATTCAGAGTCTATAGCCACTTCAAATTTGCAATCCTCTATTCAAATTCTGATCACGAGTCGCTAAACTTACTTGAATCAGGTGGAAGATTGCCAATGACATGGTATCCGCAGTCGTACGCGGACGCCGTCCCTATGACGAACATGAACATGAGGCCCGACCGGCCAAAGGCTACCCGGGCAGGACATACCGCTTCTACACCGGGCCAACCGTGTACGCTTTCGGGGACGGCGAGTACTCCAAATTCAGCCACAGTATAGTCCAAGTGCCCCAGCTCGTGTCCGTCCCTTAGAGGAAGGCCACGTTTGCCGCTCGTCGGCGTGCGAATCCTTGGACGCCGTGGCGAGACGTGCTCGAATTCGGCCCTCGACGTGCATCTGAGGGTCAAGAACGTGGGAAGTTCAGCGGAAGCCACACGGTGTTCCTGTTCAGCAGCCCTCCATCGGTGCACAGGTCACCTCAGAAGCACCTGCTGGGGTTCGAGAAGGTGTTTTGGCCTCACAAAGTGAGGCACAAGTGCAGTTCAAGGTCGACGTTTGCAAGGATCTGAGCGTGGTCGACGAGCTCGGTCGCCGGAGGTCGCCTTGGGGACGCACGTCCTCCACATCGGGGACTTGAAGCATGCGTTGAGCGTGCAGATTTGATCACCCGGGTCTCCCGGACCGGCGGCGCAATTCTTAAGTTCTCGGTGGTCTTGGCCGACGTTTCCGAGTGAGAGAAATCAAAGTGATATAAAGTTTGGGAGATGTTCGCAAGAAGTCTCTCAACCAATTCTCATGTAGCCAAATTGTTCAAAATGAAATGGAAGTTTTTACTCCCGTGTGCGGTCGCTCTTACTAACCATAAAAAGTTGGTAAAATCATGATCGACAATTTGCTTGAAGTTACTAATAAGTATAAGGTGGGAATACTGTATAAGGTAATAATTTAATTAATACCAGGGTTTTGTTTTACCCAAAATTACGACCATAAAAAAATCTCAAATTGGTATACTTACAAATTTCTCCCAAATCTTTTGACAAATTTACTTTCATTAAAATTTAATGTCAAATTGCTGAGTTGACACGTGGTAGAATACCAGTTTACCTTCTATTTATCACAGATAATTTTGGATTTTCGTAGTCTTACTTGTTTGTCAACACGAAAAAAAATCGCGATATACCAGTTTGGATTTTGGTGGTAAAAAAATAGTTTAGGGTAAAATTGTCATAAGTTACTAATTTGAGATTTTTTGTGTAAAACAAATAGTTTGGGATAAATTTGTCACAAATGTATCACGTCTCTAATTTTAACACCCACAAAAATGGTAATTTCAAAAAAGTTCGGTTCAAATAGAGTTGGCACAGTCAAAATTAGTTATAGTTCACAATTGAAGTAATATTTTTAAGGGTTAATACCACGAAAAACCCCAAACTGGTACGCCTGTGATAAATTTACCCCAAACTATTTTTTTGACCACGAAAAACCCCAAACTGGTACACATGTGACAAATTTACCCCCAAACTATTTTTTTAACCTCAAAAAACCCCAAACTGGTACGTTTGTGACAAATTTACCCCAAACTGATATATTTGCGACAAATTTATCCTCCGTTAATTTTTGTTAAATTTAATGTTAAATTACTTAGTTGGATGGCATGTGGCACTTCACGGGTATACCGATTTAGGATTTTTACCCTCCGTTTACCACAGGTTTATCAATTTAGGATTTTTCATGGTACCGATCCAATTTAATAAAGGGTAAATTTGTCATAGGTATAATAGTTTGGGGTTTTTCGTGGTAAAAAAAATTAGTTTGGGGTAAATCTGTCACAAATGTACCAGTTTAGGGTTTTTTATGGTCAAAAAAATAGTTTAGGGTAAATTTGTCACGGGTGTACCAGTTTGGGGTTTTTCGTGGTAAAAAAAATAATTTGGGGTAAATTTGTCACATGTGTACCAGTTTGGGGTTTTCGTGGTCAAAAAATTAGTTTGGGGTAAATTTGTCATGCGCGTACCAGTTTGGGGTTTTTCGTGGTATTAACCCTATTTTTAAATCACTATCCATTTTGTTTTGTAGAAAATGAATGGTTTGGAAAATGCTTTCTTAAAAGTGATTGGTCATATCGTCCAAATAAATTAGTCAACTAAAAATATTTTCCTTATCGATAACAATTTCTACTTAAGTTTTTGCAGTACAAGCGATCAAATTTATGAAATGATTCAAATTGCAGGTTCTTCGTGAAACAAAGGCATCCTAAATTAAGTTAGTAGTTTCAACGTGTTTGTAAGCTCGATTTTGCCACAAAAGATAGTAGCTTCAAAGGGACGAAATAATGTTGGAAAATGACTCGGATAAGAGTCAGTAAAGCAAAATTAGTTGGTACCTTAATTGGACAAAAAGTTACTTAAATCGCTCAACTTGTAGTTAGTAATTTCGTATAAAAGTTAGTAACTCGAACAATTGGTAAGCTTTGATGACAAATATAGAAGTTAATAATCGAAGGACGAAAAGGGAATAAAAAGGAACATTGGTAGGTAATTCAAAAAATACTCGGCGAGCTAAAATTAGTTGGTAATTTAATCAGATAAAAGTTGATAATTAGTCAAATTAAGTTTCGAAAACTTGATAAGAGTAAATTTAAAAAGGTATTGAACTTTGCAAATATATATTTGTAAGTTACAACAGAAGGTCATAATTTTGAATGGACCAGAAAAACATAAGTTCCAATAATTTAAATAAAAAATTAATAAGCTCAGTTGGTAATTCAATTCAAGAAAAGCTGATATATTAGTCAAATTATAAATTGGCATTTTCGTATAAGCGTTAACAACCTTAAGGGAACACGTCGATAATTATGCATAAATGTGGTAATTTGCTACAAAAGATCGTAACTTCAAAGCGATCAAATAAAATATTTTCAGGAAATGATTCCAAGCGAAGTTAATATACTAAAAGCAGTTGCTAGCTAAATTCATGAAAAAATTTCAAATCACTCAAATTAAAGTTATGTTAATACCACGAAAAATCTTAAATTAGTACATTTATGATAAATTTATCTCAAATTAATTTTTTGATCACAAAAAACTCTAAACTGATACACTTATGATAATTTTACTTCAAACTGGTATGCATGTGATAAATTTATCTTTCGTTAGTTTTTATTAAATCTGACCTTCAAATTGTTGAGTTGATGGCATGTGACAATTCACGAATGTACCAGCTTGGGGTTTTACCTTTTGTTTGTCACATGTGTATTAATTTAAATTTTTTTTTATGATATTCACCTAATTTAATGAAAAGTAAAAGTTGTACCGATTTAAGTTTTTTCGAGGTAAAAAAATTAATTTGGGGTAAATTTATTACAAATTCATCAATTTACGATTTTCGCCAGTCGAAAAAATAATTTGAAGTAAATTTGTCACCTATATACAATTTTCAGCTTTTCATGGTTAAAAAAGTAATTTGGAGTAAATTTGTTATTTGTGTATCAGTTTTGGATTTTTCGTGGTTAAAAAAATAATTTAAGGTATATTTGTCATAGGTGTACCAATTTGAGCTTTGTTGTGGTATTAACTCATTAAAGTTCATAATTTCGTATAAAATTTTAATAAATTTAAGGCGTTAAATAGATATGATATGCATATAAAAGACTAAAAGTGGGTTTTGTTGCAAATCCTCGGGCTAGAGTCAGGCTCGACAGTCCTGTCGTATTCTGGCCTTCCTTGAATTTGCGCCCCTGCTGAGCTCCTTTCTTCCTCTTCCTCCTCCTCCCCCTACTGCTGCTCCAGTTTATACTCTTCATACTCTCCCAAATCTCTTGTGAGCGAAAAACCCAGAGACAGCCGATGCAACATAGCAACAACGCATGCATATGCGGTGCAGAGCAGGCGGCAGCTTCTTTCTGGCATTTGGTCGAACAGGTGGTGAGCGTGTCGTTGGGATTTGGGAAAAAGACTTGATCGACCGGAGTGATGCCTGAAATCTTCTCCCAGGTGAAGGTTTCGGATCTTGTTTTGCTACATTTTGGCATAACTCGTGGCGTTCCTTGCCCATCTTCTCGCAATAATTTCTCAGGGGAATGCTGTTAATTAGGAAACTGAGCCGTTCGATCAAGAAATATCCTCTCTTGAATTGGCAGTTGCCTCTCGCTGACGAGCACATTATAGGTAGGGCCACAATCAGACGATACCCTCGAGCTTACAGGTGCCATCGGTCTATCCGTTCTTTGTTTAATGTGGAGAAAGATGGTTTTGACTCGAAACTTGTCGAGAGTGAAGTCAATAGGCATTGCGTAGCTAGCTATTCATCGTTCGTTGAGACGGTGTTGGTACAAGCTAGAGATCCTGCTAAACTCAGCAGTGAATTGGTGGCCGCTGTTGACGAGCGGAGGCATGATGATGCGTGGAGGTTGTATGAGCTACATATGCAAATGGAAGGGTTTCCCAGAAAATCTGTGGTACACAAGCTTATAGTGAGTTTCACTGAAACCCTCGATGTCCAGTGGCTCAAGAAAGCGTATGGGTTGGTGGAATGCGCTTTCGAGGAGGGTAAGCAGAACTTGTTTGAGAAGGAGACTCTAATTTATCTCTCTTTCGGTCTCGCAAAGGGTGGGTTACCAGTTGCTGCATCTACTGTTTTGAGGAAGTTGGTCAACATGGAAGAGTATCCCCATGTCGCGGCTTGGTCTGCAATCTTGGCTTATATGTCTCAAACAGCACCTGGAGCTTATCTAGCAGCTGAACTTGTTCTTGAAATTGGTTATTTGTTTCAAGATGGACGAGTCGATCCTCGTAAGAAGAGCAATGCGCCTTTGGTTGCTATGAAGCCCAATACTACTGCTTTTAACATTGCTTTGGCCGGGTGCCTCTTGTTTGATACTTGCAGGAAAGCAGAGCAACTCCTTGACATGATGCCACGGATACAAATTAAAGCTGACACAAACTTGTTGATCATTATGGCACATATACATGAGAGGAATGGCCGGCGAGAGGAGCTGAAGAAGCTTCAGAGGCACATAGAGGAAGCTCCAAACCTAACTGATATGCAGTTCCGGCAATTTTACAATTGTTTGCTTACTTGCCATTTGAAGTTTGGGGATCTACATTCTGCATCGAGCATGGTTTTGGATATGCTGCGCAAGGCAAAGGAAGCAAAAAACTCACTTGCTGCTGCTACATTCGCATTCAATGGTACTAGGAAGGGTAATGGTTTAACTGGTGGAGTAGTTTCTGGTCAAAGTCATCGAAATAGCAGTTTTGACCTCCTGGACAATGTGTCATTGAAACAAGAAGCTGTTGTATCGTATGAAGAGTTCTCTAAAGATCGTAAGTTTGAGAAGCTGCGGGCTGAGGCAGAGCAAGCTCTTACTGGGTTGTTGGCTAAGTTGCAGGTGCAAGTGGAATTGGTAACAACTCACCGTGGGATTCTTCAACCAACAGAGAATATATACGCGAAATTGGTTAAGGCTTTTCTTGAAGCTGACAAAATCAAGGATTTGGCAGATTTCCTTATTAAGGCAGAGAAAGAAGACTTGCCTGTTTCAAATGATAGTTCGGTCTTGGTTCATGTCATTAATTCGTGCATTTCACTTGGTTGGTTGGATCAGGCATACGATCTCCTCGATGAGATGCATTTGGCTGGGGTTAGAACAGGTTCTGCTGTGTATTCTTCTCTCTTGAAAGCATATTGCAAAGCCAACCGTGCCACAGAGGTGACATCACTTCTCCGAGATGCTCATAAAGCAGGCATCCAGCTAGATGCAAGCTCTTATGAGGCAATGATCCAGTCTAGGGTTCTTCATGATGATACTCAAGGGGCACTTAACCTATTTAGAGAGATGAAAGATGCGAAAATACCTCGATTAGGTCATCGAGAGTTTGATTTATTGGTCAAGGGTTGTGCTGAGAGCGGTGAGGCAGGTCTCATGTCAAAGCTCTTGCAGGAAATCAAAGAAGGTCAGAGCTTTGATTGTGGTGTTCATGATTGGAACAACGTCATTCATTTTTTCTGCAAGAAGAGACTCATGCAGGATGCAGAGAAAGCTTTGAAGAAAATGCGTAGTCTAGGGCATACCCCTAATGCACAGACATTCCATTCTATGGTGACTGGGTATGCTGCTATTGGAGGAAAATACGTCGAGGTAACTGAGCTGTGGGGTGAAATGAAAGCTCTCTCTGCTTCCTCCCCAATAAAGTTTGATCAGGAACTCTTGGATTCTGTACTCTATACTTTTGTGAGAGGTGGGTTTTTTGCTCGAGCAAATGAGGTTGTTGGAATGATGGAAAAAGGGAACATGTTTGTTGACAAATATAAATATCGCACGCTCTTCCTAAAGTACCATAAAACACTGTACAAGGGTAAGGCTCCCAAATTCCAGAGCGAAGCTCAACTGAACAAGAGAGAAGCAGCATTGACTTTCAAAAAATGGGTAGGATTGAATTGAAGAAGGATCGACCACTCTTGTTGTTGCTCTTAGATGTTGATCAAGCAGTAACTCAAACTAGAACGTGTTCCACAGTCAGAATTGCTGGCATCAGAAGTTGATCCATTGTTGTCTCCATATTGCTGGTGGAGGGGACCAACTGCACTTTTCTGAGAATACAGTGTCAGTTAACATTGGCAAGAGAGAGATGACAAGAAAGATGTGTTCATGTACAGGCAAGTTCTATGGTCCAGCTATTCCATTATTTCCTTTTACTGGGTGAGCTTCTTATATGTTTTTGTCGTTGCTTTCTAGTTGCTCTAACTTTTGCTAGAAAGAAAATGAATTCAGAGGATAATCATGCCATTTTGAGCCGCGGCTTGTTTTGGAAACTAACTCATTATGGATCAGACAAAAGTATGTGTAGACAATATGTGGCCTTGTAACCCTTCCAATCTGGTCGAAATCAGGTCCTTTTACCGCCCATGCTTTCTGTTGTACTCTTATCCCTCTGACTGTGTTTACTCCATTTTTTTTCACATCAACATGAATCTCTGAAGTTAGAAATTGTTCCTATTCATTTCTTGTATGCATATTCAATCGAATACAAAAGTCAATAGAGTTTTGACTGCAATAGCGAGTCCAGGAGAATCTAAAACAGTGTGCAACTCCACACAGAATCTGAGAATTCCGACTCTTTGTACACAAGGTTTGCTGTGTCAGTGTCAAGTGTCCGACATCTGTTGAGCTCTTTCTTTGCTTTCGTAGGAACAGCTGTTTGCACTTTGCAGCATGTATACATACTCATTCTTGAACATTGTAATCAATGACTGACCTATCGGGGAGCACCTGATTGTACAGATTTGGAAGATCCCAGATCAACCATTGAAGGTTCATATTAGCATGTATTTTCGCTTTAGTTTCTTCGAATTCAAGAGATCGGGTTGGTGAATTTGGGGCAAGGACGTGTAGCTATCTATTCTAGACTGGACGATGGCACCATCCTTTCGCTCTCAAATGTTAGGCTACTGTCCAGTAAAGAGGCTGAACGAAGCGTCTCGTTGAGTCAGAAGAGATAGGATATCATTTTACCGGATTGTTCACCCTACGTGAAGTCGAGAAAGCCTTCACCTTCCCCTGAATGAAGCTTACAAGGACATCAAAGAACGTCTGAAATGCAAACTTAAAGAGCAAACAGCGATGGTTCATTCATCAACGGGCGCATATCGAGCTAATTTGCCTTGCATTCTCTATTTCCAGTTTCATGCCACGGACAATGCTTGTTTGCAAATCGTTATTACTAACTAGTTGACGCAATCCACGCGCATGGTCTCAGGTTTGACAAACCTAGGCTACGTACCAGTCCCAGCCGACTCGTGCCACCTCCCGTTAATTATAGGGCCATTTGCCCTGTGGCTGTCCATTTTCGGCAAACATGTTACGCCAACCTCTCCCCCGATCCGTGCAAAGCACAGAGTTGTGTACTGGGTCAACCTCTCCCCGATCCGTGTGAAGCACAGAGTTGTGTACCGGGACACCCCTTTTCGCATACAGTTGCGCAGGCCTGCATTGGACCGGACAAGCAGAACAACACATACTGATAACGCAAAGGATGGAAGAAGATTATTGGACTTGCAGTGGAAATGGTCCTCTCCCATGTACAGTTCCATGGACAAATTTCTTCAAGCATTGGCGAGCTCCATTTGTGGTAATGTCTATTAGGACCCGTAATAGAAGTCGGGTATCCCCTATTTCAAGTCCGAAATCATTTTTTGATTCGTTTTTTTTTTCCTCACATGCATCTCAACGATGGTAAATACTCTAAAATAAATCGACCCAAAGAGCCAGAGGTAGCTTGGCTTACATTGTCTGAGCTACTTGGATGGCTCAGACGATTACAAATCATTAATTTTAGCGGAAGAAAATTATGGAGACTTGTGGAAACTTGTGCGAAATTTGAAAAACGGATGATTCAAATTCAATCCGAAGCACTCAACAAAATGACCTCGGAAGCACCTAAAATGTTTACATGAAACAAGTAACGTGCATAATTATCGTGTTTTCTTTGATTGTTATTTGAACAGTATCAACTAAGGAGAGTTATCAATTAAAGCACGGTTATTTCTCGCCACAAGCCTTTTGAGGGATGGGAAAATTTTTCAATAGCCCGCTGAAGTTGGGCCATTTTTTTTTTGAAGGAATCTCCGAAGCAAATTTTATTTCAAATTAGCCTATGAAGTGGGCAGCTCGGTCTCAAATCACCCGCCGCCCCCCGGTTGACCAATTTTTGGCCGTCCGGAGAACTTCTGCATCTCACGGGGTCCAAGCAGTGCCCTTGGCGGGGAGCGAGGGTGATCCGAGACCAAGTCGCCCTGTTTCATAGACTTTTTTTTTTATTTTTTTGAGGAAATGGGCCCTACTTCAAAGGGCATTTTTGAAATTCTCCATCTATGGACTTGATTGTATAAAGTTTGATTCAACATCGTATGGCGATCCTTGTGGTACAGCTTTCCTAAGGATTGGTGCGGTACGATACTTTCGACAGGACAGGGTCCCACCCACGATCAACATCTGCGAGTGCGCGCTCGGCGTCACCTCACACGTCACTGCTCCTTGCGCGACAAAGCGGGATATTGCCACGTCGGAAAATCCACGTCCTCATTTTCCACCTCGTAATTCCTCCTGGCTTTTTGAATATTCCTTTTGGCAAAATCGCCCAAGCTGAGAAATTCCAAAAGAGAAATTAGGAGAAAAAAAGGTCAAACTTCGCCACGTATCATATCTGATCCGTTTGACTCCGTCTTCTACCTTTCTTGAAGAGATTGAGAAAGTAAAGGCCTCTTAGTAATGTTTCTATTTTTTAAATGATTCTGATTAAAATCATATTTTTTGATTTTGTTCCTTAAATAATTTTAGAGAATTAAAACGCGTTTGGTAATTGTACAAAATTTATTTTCCTAACAAAACGTGTTTGATGACTGTATAAAATTTTTATTCTAAAAAAAAATCAAGTGACGAGAATTTTTATTTTTAATATTTAATATTTTTTATTTTTTTTTTTAAATTAGATATTTTTAATCCCCTTTTTATTTTTTTAATTATTTTCAATTTATTTTTTTTTAATTTTTTTTTATTTTTAATTTCTTCCTTTTTTGAATATTCCTTTTTAGCAAAATCGTCCAAGCTGAGAAATTCTAAAGGAGAAATTATGAAAAAAAGGTCAAAACTCGCCACGTGTCATATCTACTCCGCTCACTTCGTCAACCTTTCTCGAAGAGAGAGTGATAAAAGTAGAATATCCTTTCGATCCCTGCAAAGGAGAAAGAGATCATCTAGAAGCTTTTCAAAGCCTTTGCAACTCCCTTTCTTGCATCCTTCTCTCTTCGATCCTTTTCGGGTTTCGCGAAGCGCACGGCGTGGTGGGGCGCGCGGGAAATGGGAAACGGAAGCTCCAAGGACGGCGATGGCGACTCCTCCTCCTCCGGGCGCAAGTCGCGGTTGAGACAGCGGCTCACTTCCACCGCCGCCACAGCCGCCATGGCAGCGGCTCGGTTTCTCTCGTCAAAAGGGCCGAAGATTTCGCCGGGATCGCTCTCCTCACTCTTCGCTCAGTAATCTCTCTCTCTCTCTCTCTCTCTCTCTCTCTCTCGCGTGAGCGGTTGATGCATCATGCATTGTGATTTTATTTGAGCTCGGACGATCCATGGCAGCCGCTGATTTTGGGGGGTGGTTTTGGGTCTTTGATGAGGTTAGGCGGAGATGAGGTTCAAGGACAGGTGGCTCGCGTGCGTCTCTTTCGGAGAGCAGACGTTCCGCAGCGCAATCTCAGATCAGTTGAGTTTCCCGAAAGGCCGTTTTGGTTTTTTTCATCATCGCTCGTCATGTTTTTCTCTCCCTCTTTACAATGCTCCGACCGCGAGTGAATTCTTATTAATCTTGCCACCTCTCTGGTACTAAGTGCTTTCTTTTGCTTCTTTTGTTTCACTTGTCATACAGCACTGACAAGCCCACTTGGAACACTGTGAGTATCCTCATCTTGCGATCACCTCTGACTTTTTACTCGTTGTTTGTTCATCGAATAATATTCTGTGACGTATAGGCTCTTATATACATTACACGGACATGGTGATATTAGCTACCGGTAATGGAGAGCTGGTCTTAGTTTGTCCTATTCTATGTGCTACGGTAGTGAGTGGTTGCACTTTGATGGATACATGCTGATGCGCTTGATACACCAGAATCAAAGAATCTTTTATATGGGACGACCAAAATGAAAGGATGCTTTCAGGATATTCTGGCTGGTTGTGGGTCAATAAATCCCTTCTTGGAAAGTGGCTCTGGATAATTTGAATTTCCCGAGATTGTAACTCTCTATGGGCTAGGGTGATCACAGTTGAAATGGTTTTATTCCCCGCAAATGGTGTTCCAAGAAAGTCTCAACCCTCAAGGATTGGTGTTCCCAAAAATATATTGGAAGGTGGTGGGTCTGTTTTAGCCATTGGATTGACTTTGAAGTTAGTGATATTGTTACAATGCATTTCAAGCTTGCCTTTCGGATGTCGTGTCTCGATCTGGTATAGCTTTTCAGAATCTAATCTTCATCAGGAAATTCCACTATGGAAGAGTCAATCCATTTTGCTATTTTTTTTTCCGTAATGCAAAATTGTGTGGTGCAGTGGAAGATAGGGGTGAGCGGTTCCAGGTTCCGAGTAGGTTCTAGGTTCGCTAGTACAGGTTCCTCATTTTTTGGAACCTAGAACCTACCTGCATACCTTGGAATCTGGAACCTATCCTATCACAGGTTCCAGGGTACCCGAGAACTTGCCAATTTCAATTTGTTCTCTATTTTTTTTTTTCATAATTAGTTAAACAAAATGAGAATGAGCGCAACAACAAAAAATGTCAAGCTATCGCCCACTTTTTTTTTTCATTGATAGGCCTATAGATGTTTTTCGAGTCAAACTTTAGACAGGTGAAAGAGGAATTAATCAGTTTGGGGATGCAGTGAGTAGGAAATCAGGAGGCTTTGTGATTGTCAAGATTAAAATTTTGTCTTTTGAATTAGAAATTTCCTCCTACAATAAATGCTAAAAAAAAAATGAGGAAGAAGAAAATCCAGAATACTCAAAGCTGGGCTTGGATATTAGGATAGTGTTCCAAAATATGAAAACATTTTGGGAAAAAAAAGTATGCCAAAACTTTTTTCATTGAAAGTATTAATACTTACGATTGATATTGATGAAGAACATTGGTGAGTGGTGTACATGTTCCAAGACCGGAAGAGAATAAGGAAGTAGTAAGGTGATTATAGTTTGACTGAAAAAAATTCTATAGCACTGAATTTTCTCCGGTTCTGGTTCCGGTTCGGTTCATAAGCAACCGGGAACTGGAACCGAAACCAGCGGTTCCTAGAAAAATGGAACCGGGAACTGGACCCTGGCTCATTGGAACCTGGAACTGGACCGGGAATCGGCGGTGGGTTCCGGTTCTCGGTTCCCGGTTCTACCTTGGAACCATGCTCACCCCTAGTGGAAGATCATCTGGGTTGGAACTTTCTCAGTTCATCCAAAGTTATCATTGGAAAGATGTCGCTTCCCTTTCTTCTCAAGTTTATTACTGTAACATGTTATCAATCTTCCCTAGATTCTTGTTTCACTTTTTTATTTTTTTATTTTCTGTTATTTGTTTCCGAAACTTTATTGATTGTAACCTTGCCCCAACCTACAATCATTGCTTATCACGTAAATATCCATTGTGAAACCTGCTGCTCTATGATGGTAATGCTAATCTTAAGTTGTTTAAGTCCAAGTCAGACCTATACAGAAAAAAGAGCCCCTCAACGGTCAGATAGCTCAACTTACATCGAAGAATCACCCAACTCAGACTTATTCTTAAAGCATTCTTGTATCTACACCAGTGAGACTCTAATTAAGAGAATGCATGAGGTATCAGGCTCCAGAAACAGATCACTTGACTCAAATCAGAAAAGCCAACCAACAGCACGATCCTATCTTCCCAAATCATAATCACTTGTTGCGCTGGCTGTACGTCTCATTTTCCAATAATCTCCAGACTATATCTTGATTATTGTATCAAATCCTGGCCCCAGTTCAAACAATGATAGGAAAACGAAATATTTGCCAACGGCGCCAAGTCCAATCCCC
>JAGVVM010002455.1:0-17657 GCA_019149425.1 Psidium friedrichsthalianum
CTGACTTTCACGATTCCTTTTTGTTCTCCACTTTTTGTCGTATCGTCTAATTTATGTTTCCTCTCAGGAAGAGGTTGCTAAAGAGTTTGGCATACCTGTTCAATGTCAACGGTTCTGGTTGTGGGCGAAGCGGCAAAACCATACCTATCGTCCTAATCGGCCACTGTCACGTCAGGAGGAAGACCAATCTGTGAGCATTTTATTTAGTTTTCAATCTTTTTGTTCCTCACTTCTTTAGGCCATTCTCCTTTCCAGTAGGGTCTATGTTTTTCTGCTATGATTGCAGTATATAGATTTGCCACTTCAAATTAATTGGTTTGCTTTGTGCAAAACTCTTTAGTCATGCTGGGGCTTAATAGGAGGTTGATAGAAACTAAAAATGCTGACTCGGTCAAGTTGGTTAGCATTTTGAAATTGTTAGATCTTGAATGAACACTTAAGTTAACACTTTGAGTTGTGTTGTGAAATATATCTTTTGGTGGGCACAGCTTCTGTTACATATCAAGGTGAAATATCGTATTTTTGTTTGGCCTCCTCTTATGGCCGTGTATACTATGTTGTTTGTGCACTTGAGGTGAATTTTTAACCGACACTTTTGTTGGAGGTTATTGTGCTGATTTAGAGCTTTCCTTTTAGTTGTGTGAAATGTCCACCTTTCTTCTGAGTGTTATTACACTGTGATTTGTAAGATGACATTGTTAACCAAATGCAATGCACCATTTCTAATTGACAAGATAAATCTGAACTGCTGTAGGTTGGGCAATTGAGAGAAGTATCCAATAAGGCAAGCACTGCTGAATTGAAGCTGTTTCTGGAGGTAGAATTGGGGCAGGTAATCTCATCTTGTCTACTGCACTGTACGTCTTTTGAGGTTTGGTAGCGATCTTTCTTCATGGTTAATTGGCCTTGTAAACTCACTTTTGCGTGGTAAATTCTTAGTTATCGTCGACTTGACTCACTCAAATAGATCTTTATTGATGGAACTTCACTGATTTTGTAAATTATTCAGGAGTTGCGCCCTGTGCCACTGCCAGAGAAGTCTAAGGAGGATATTCTTCTCTTCTTCAAGCTCTATGACCCTTTGAAAGAGGAACTTCGGTAATGAAAACTTCTGGAATGTTTATTTTATATGAATGAAGGATGGATGCTTATGCTTTCTCTTGATGTTCAGGTACATGGGAAGGCTCTTTGTGAAAATACTTAGTAAGCCAGCTGAAATACTTACAAAACTAAATGAAATGGCTGGTTTCTCTCCGGATGAAGAGATTGACCTTTTTGAGGTTTGTTTGTCCTTATTGATTATTTGCATTCTCTTTGTACTCGGTGTTAGAGCTGGTGACTGTTGTCCTGATTGATTATCTGCATTCTCTTTGTACTTGGTGTTATGGTTGGTGACTGTTTTGTGACTCTGTTCAGGAGATAAAATTTGAACCTAATGTCATGTGCGAACCTGTTGATAAGAAGCTCACTTTCCGTGCTAGTCAGGTATGTCTCGGATGCACTGAATTATCTCCTTTTTGGACTCTTAACTTAATGAAAGCTTCCTACTTTGGTTATGTAGTTATTGTTTATCTAATTCATTCTTCGCATCTCTCTCTATAGCTTGAAGATGGGGATATAGTATGTTTTCAGAAGTCTAAAGTTGGAAGTACTGAACAATGTCGCTATGCTGATGTTCCGACATTTATGGAATACGTGCACAATCGTCAGGTACATAAAGATTCTTTTCATTCTCCCTTTTTTTTTCCTTCCCTTTTTAATTAGCTGAAGAGAACATTCATCAATGGCCACCTGGTGGTGCTGGCTAATCTAAATTTCAAGGGCTAATTTAACTATGGTAACTGGCCCAGTTTAAGTTTCTTGTTTCTCCTGTTGCCATGAGGGAGTTAATTGTGATTCGGTAATGGTTGATTTTACAGTTGAGCTAAACAATGGTTCAGAGTAACGATGTGAAGCCTTCGAATTTGATTATTTTAAACAATTCTCAATAGCATATAGCAACATGAAATCTGCTCCAACCCTTTGTGATTTCTTGGGTCAATTCTGCACTCTGTTTTATATATGTTTGAAAGTTCAATGCAATGAAGCGCATTACCAGGTGGTGCCAGTTACTAATGTGTTGTGACATTCATTTGTCCAATCCCAGGTTGTTCGTTTCCGATCATTGGAGAAACCCAAAGAGGATGAGTTCTTGCTTGAGTTGTAAGTTTGTGAAGTGAGGATATTTGCTACATGATAGTTGCCGAAGGGAGGGGGAGGCCATGAGGGGCTATGGCCCCTCCTGGCAGATATTTTCTCGCTGGTTTACATTTAATAGTCTGCTCAAATGGCATGATAAATGATACAAAGCCATATAGCTGCTTTCAGAAAATTGTGGGTTTTTTTTTTTTGAGAAGGTAAAATATGTTGATTCTTAGAAAATTGAGTCAAATGCTAAATGATTAGCACCATTAATTTATTAGGATGCGAATGGGGACTTCAATTAAATTTCATTGTGATGATATACGTACAACATAAAACGAGGTTGAGTTTGAAGTGATAAACAGTAAAGTCTGATTAAATATAAGGGTAGTTTTTGTACTCAATAATTCCTGCGATGAATTAAATGAAAGATTTTTAAAAACTGATGTTATTTCTGTGGTGTTTGGCATAACAACTTAGTTAGAATTGAATGAATTCAGACATTTGAAACTAAAACAAAACACGAAATTATCTTTGATTCTTTATGTGCATGTGCAGTTATTTTGTGGACAATGGGTGTCACTTTGAATGGTCTGTATCCCCCGCTTTCGCACAATTTTCTTCATGTATCAGCTCTATAATTATTTTTCTCAGGGGAAAAAGCTTCAGAATGATAACTTTGGAACCCTGATAAAGCTTCTTGTCAAACAATATTGACATCTGTGTTAACTTATCAGAACGTTCTAACCTTTGTTGATATGCTACTTTCATATCGCATTACTGGAATGCTGTTTTTGCTAAGAAAATATTGTGGAGTGTTTGGTTCATCCTTAACATGAGCCTTTTCAGGAAATTCTACGCGTGTTATTCTAACAAAATATATGATGTTACTTTAAATGTTAGTTTCATCACATTCTAAAGATTTGAGGTGCTACACATAAAAATCTGTTCCCTATTCTAAAAGTTAGGGGAAAGCTGTCCTAACACCCTTTTTGGGTAAACCCCACTCTCTCTCCCTTTGAGCCAAGTGCATCTTGTCTGCATATAACTTCGCGGGGCCCTGGGTGGGGGTGGGTTGAGGGCTGGGATAATATAATGTTTTCAGATGTTTTAAGCCACTTAATATTTTTTCCTAGGTCGAAGCTTCACAACTACGATGATGTCGTGGAAAGAGTGGCCCGCCATCTTGGTTTACATGATCCATCCAAAATTAGGCTGACGCCTCATAATTGCTACTCCCAACAACCTAAACCACAACCAATCAAGTATCGAGGAGCAGAGCACTTGTGTGACATGGCTTGTTCACTATAATCAGGTTTCCTTCAGATTGGTGAAACTTATGGGAGTTCTTTCAGACTTATTTGTTATTCTGTAGACCTTTGTATTATGAGAGCTGAAAGGGACTTTCCTTGTCTTTTATGTTGCTAGACTTCAGATATTCTTTATTATGAAGTCTTGGATATCCCCCTGCCCGAACTGCAAGGTTTGAAAACTCTGAAGGTGGCTTTTCATCATGCAACCAAAGATGAAGTGAGTGCAGTCATCAAGATCTACATTTCTATAGTTACTTTCTGTGTCTGTTTTCCTCACTTGTCCTTCTATTTAAAAATGATCATCCTAATAGCCAGCATGTATTTTCAGGTCGTCATTCATTCCATAAGGTTGCCAAAACAAAGCACTGTTGGCGATGTTATAAATGACCTTAAGTCAAAGGTAATCCGAAAATTCCTTTTCTAACAGACCACATATTTCTTCTTTAAAGTGATAAGTGTCGTGCTCAATCAGGTCAAGCTTCAAAATCCCCATCATATTTATATTTTTGAGCTTGAAGAATATTTCCAGTCTACATTACTTCGCTAATTAACCGTCTGCATGGTCCATAACTCTTTCTGTCACATGTTCAGGAGGAGTTTTGGCTCATTTTACTAATTTCTTTTACATGCAGGTGGATTTATCCCATCAAGTGCCGAACTGAGGTTGCTTGAAGTTTTTTATCACAAGATCTACAAGGTCATTTAATGGGACTCTTGTCAAAGTATTTGCTGTTGGAGTTGATTCTAATCTTTGTGTGCCATTTAATTTTGTTTTCTTCATTGAGAATTGCAATTATGTTGCTTGCAGATTTTCCCACTCAATGAAAAGATTGAGAATATAAATGATCAATACTGGACTTTGCGTGCAGAGGAGGTAACTTGCAAATTATGTTGATAAACATATCCCTTTGTTGTTAAACTGTGCGTCTCCTCATGTAAATAATTTGTTGTATGTTCATCTGGTTTTTAAAATTTTTTCCTGAACCTACATATTGTTTTAATGAGTCGAACTTTGGAAGGTAGTTAGAAAAGCATACTTAGATTGAGTATGTTTCTGTGACAAGCGATCTCATATTATTTCGCACATTGTTGATTCTGTTGATGGTCACCCTTGCTTATGAGGTCGGTCACTGGTTTATCTGGGTGGTTATTCGGTTCGTGTAGTATGTTAACATCAAACTTCCTCTCTGCAGATTCCTGAGGAGGAGAAGAACCTGGATCCTCATGATCGTCTTATTCACGTTTATCATTTTATGAAGGATGCTACTCAAAACCAGGTGATGAAGAGTGAACAGGCATATTCTTCCTTTGGACGCCGCTCAGATTTTTGAACCCATGTGGTTCTTCTGTATTGTGCCTCATACTGCTTGGTACTGAATCATTTTTTATTTTTTAATAGGTTCAGAATTTTGGGGAACCCTTTTTTCTGGTTATCCATGAAGGCGAGACCCTGTCTGATATTAAAGTTCGTATACAGAAAAAACTGCAGGTTCCAGATGAAGAATTTGCAAAGGTATGGTTTTTTGAGGTTAAGGTAAACTGGCTCAATATGTTCTCAATTCGTGGGCTGCAGTTTTACTGTCAGGGTTGGCACTCTTGATGGATAGTACATAACGCATATCATCACCATTACTCTCTTTTTTCACGATTCTCTCTTTTCCTAATGATCACTGGTCATCTCACGATGCTCTCTTTTCTTCTATAATGTGTTAGTGGAGGTTTGCATTTCTGTCATTGGGTCGTCCGGAGTATCTTGAAGACTCTGATGTTCTTTCTACTCGTTTTCAGGTTCCCTATCCCTCCCTCCCTCCCTCCCTCTTTCTCTGTCTCTCTGTCTCTCTCTCACAGAAAAGGAAATCAAACCATTTATCTTTATGCTTTCTTTAATTAATGCAACTTTTTGGGTCATTTAATGACTATTGCTCTGTGATTTTACTAGAGGAGGGATGTCTATGGGGCTTGGGAGCAGTATCTTGGACTGGAACATACTGATAATGCTCCAAAAAGGTCGTATGCAGTCAATCAGGTAGTTTCACGAGCTCCTTTTTGGTAAAGGAATTAGGATATGGGCGATGAAATGATAAGCAAAGGACATATCTTCGAGGATACCTTCCTCCTTGCTTGGGTTCTAGATGCTTCCTTTTTCCTAAATAGTCTATTGTGTATGAGCTAATTCTGACCGATGCAATGAACATCGAAATTTGCTGTTTTCTCTCGGGGATTTAAATAAGCTGGGTAATGATGTAATGTCATGTTTGATCCTTTTTTGACTTTCATGTGCCGTTATTTGATAGTGGAAATAGGCTCTATGGGCCTGGAGGGATACCGAAATATTGACCTTGTTGGCCTTTCCTGAAAGTGAACATGTCATAGATACAACCCAGTGAGGTTGCATTGACTCCTCTAGGAACAGATATGAGGGGTGTGGTTTGGTGGATAGAATGAGTTCCTATACGTTTAACACCCAGTGCAAGCAACCTTTCAACCACCACTCACCTGGCTTCAGTCACATTTTATTTGTTTCCTACCCGCCTAAAGTGGGTTTCCCTTAGTTCGCGCAAAGCTTCACGTTGACTGTCAAATTTGCCTTCACACTCATCCTTCCTTGCTAAGTTCCTGCACTATACTTGTCTTCCCCCTCACCATCCGTTTCCATTATCATACACTTTTGTATGCTCGTCTTAATATGTAGGATCTGAACCTTGATAGCCACGCTGATTCTCCATTGACCTGCTACTGTAAACCCTACTTCAACAATATCCAAAGACGTAAAAATTGCAGCGGAGAGGCTTATGGCATTATGGATTTAGATGGAAAAATTTGGGCTAGATAACCAAAAACTCTGTTAGTAGCGACCTCTATATTGTAGTAGTGGATTGAAAATCTTCTTTTCCCTCTGGCAATTAAAGAAACTCATCTAATAGAAAGTGGAAAGTAAAGAAGCATATGAGAATGTTCGATATTGCAGAATCGTCACACATTTGAGAAGCCGGTGAGAATCTACAACTAGAAGTTGAGCCTCCACTAGTTCATTGGATGTGTTGATGGCAGTGACGTCTCACACTGTCAGGAAGGAGCTCCACATGTTCAAGCTTAGACTGCCGTTGGAAGAGCTAGTGGCGTACACTATCGCATGGTGCTGAAAGGATGTGATTGATGGATTGTGGTAATCTCGATATTGGACCTTCTTTTGCCAACCTTCGGGCATCCCCCTCTGAGAGGAGGTTGGTGGGGTTTCGTTTACTGCATTGTAATCAATGAACACAATTTTGGGGTGGGTGATGTATAGAGGGTATAGGAGTGTTCTTAAATTTTCAATTTGATTCTTTAGTGGTGTCTATACCCCAATGTATTAGTGTATGGGGGGGTTTTGTAAAATGTTAATGTAGGATGCTGGTTCTTGTCTTGCAAGAAAAGCTTTACAGTTGGCCTGCAGAATTTGCCCCGCCGATTATCTCGACCGTTCGCTTGTTGTAAAAGAGGTGGTTTGGTCATTCGAACTGCTGTAGTATTCGTAGTGTTACCATGTCATGCTGAGATAGCAATGTTGCAACAGGTACGGGAGTCTCGAACTTTTAGTCTGCTGCTCTTTTCAAGTTGTATTGAAGTATGTGGGCGAATTGATACCACTGTAAACGTCATTTCAGAGGAGCTTGGTTCTAATTCTGGGAAATGCTTTTAGGTCGTCTGTGTATGAATCACCTACAATGGCACGGGAAGATCTATGTAGCATCGACACTTCTCTTAGGTGTGCGTGTCGGTATTGGACACGTGTCGGACACCGACACTCGTCCGACACGCGGGGGACACGCGTCTGACGCTTGTTGACCGCGTGTCGGATTTCGACACTCGGTCAACGCGTGTCGGACGTGTGTCCCCCGCGTGTCTAGCGTGTCGGACACGACCATTAACAAAAAAAAAAAACTTTCGGAACTTTGTCGGTTTTGAAGGGGTCACAGAAGCGTGTGCAATGAAGGAGAAGTTCATTAGATAAAGCTCGAAATCCATAGAAAAAAGGAAAAATAAGGAGATCTCATAGACTTCTTGGTTTCCATTGCGCTCGGGAGCTCTGAAAATTAACGTCGATGGAGCGTTCATGAAGGAAGAAGCTGATAGTGCGGTGGCATGGGTATGTAGAGACTTCTCTGGGCTGTTGGTCGAAGAAGCAGCGAGGTCTGTGAATGTCCGATTTCCCGTTCATGCTAAAACCCTAGCTCTGTTGGATGCTTTGAAGTGCTTGTACTCACGTGGGTTTGCAGACAGAGTGGTTGAAGAAATACATTTGGAGTCAGATAGTATCTATTTGGTCAAAATGCTCCAAGGCATAGATATAGTCTCATGAGAAGTACAAGCGTTGATCAATGAGTGCTCGGACTTATTTCAAAAGTGAAAAGTTACGGCTAACCCATTATGCACGGATCCAAAACAAGATTGCAGATTGGGTTGTTAAAATGCAATTTATAATACTCTCCCACCTGATTAGGCTTTTAATCGACCTTATGCCCTTTGAAATTTGTTATGCTCAAAAGCACATATGATATTCTTTTTGACTTTATAATATGAATCAAATGATTTTTTCGACAAAAAAAAAGCTCTTGAGTTTATCAAACTTGACATAAATAGAAACGTGCCCTTTTCGGTTTGAATTAATGTATATGACACATGTTTTGGTTTCGTTTATTATTTTATATTTAAAAATATATTTAATACAACGTGTCCTCGACGTGTCGGAATTTTCTATTTTTGAGAAATGCCGTATTGTCATGTCGTGTCGTGTTGCATGTCGGCGTCGGCGTCGGCGTCGGCGTCCGTGCTACATAGGGGAAGATATATTTAGTCTTCTGAATGTATTTCACATTTTTTTTAGCCCTTGTTGCCAATGCGGTTCTGGAAGAGTGAGATTTTAGTACGGGTTCACGAAGTCGGGTAGGCCTCAGGTTGACTGTTGATGAGCGGCGAATGTTCTTGTCATCGACAGCTCTAATTTGTTGCTTTAGATAACCATGATCGCCAGCAAACTAGGTTCGTTTAGTGAGAAGGATAACGAAGCCTACAAAATGGTGTTACGCTGGGTCGGCGCGGTTTTGTGTTTCGAGTTTCTGGGTGCGAGTCGAAAGACAACCGACCATGCCGGCTGCGTTGGAGATTTCACGAACGACGTCGAAAGAGTTGCCGGGCGTCCTCGAGAGCCAATCTCGAGTCTTACGAGTTAATACGTGCTCTGCCTCCACCCAAATATAAGAAGAAAATTTTCGCACGAGCGTGCAAGTGAACACAGTTAAAACCGTGGCATCAGAAGGTCGAGCAAAAGAATCGAACGTATGGTTATCACACGGCCTACTACTGCTACTTGCGTATCTTGTCCATGCACGTTTTGTCGATGTTCCCGTCGTCGTGGTGGCTCAGTTTTTAGGACGCGCACGGTAATATTTTTGTTCCGTTGTTTTTTTTTTTTTTTTTTTTTTTTCGAAAGAACAGGTTTGGAATATAAATCCGTTTGATAATACAATTTTATTTTTCTATTCTGCAGATTTTTTTTTTTATCTTAGAAATAGATTTGGAAGAGAAATTAGAACTTAGAAAAAAGTTACTTTTTTGTTTTTGGAACAAAAAAGAAATAAGTTCAGACCATCCAAAAAGGAAATAGCTCATAGTTGGCAAACGCCGGCGCCCGTGAGGCGTGGGTCGGGTCTAGGGGTGTGCACGGCCCAGGCCGTTTGGTCACGACATGTAACTAGGGATAGGACCGGTAATCTTGATCCTCAAATTGTTGAGACCAGGGATCGGACTGGGACTAGACTGGACCAGGAACGGTAGTCCAGTCCGGCTTCAGTGAGATCGCTAACACAAGCTACTTATAAAATTTAACCCTTAGATCTAAACTAACTTCCAATCTCAATTATCCAACCTAATAAAACATATGCATGACCATTATATAACCATTACATGAGTACTTATAATCCTAAAATAATAAAAGAAGACTAAATTATGAAGAAAAACACTTAAAACAACCGAAACAAGATTATAATCTTATATCATTCTCCTCGAATTGGAAAGAATCAAGCTCAAACTGGGATTATGCGTGCACTTTATTCAATTTAAGTGTGAACAAAATAATAGGTTTGTATAATTTAGTCAAGACAAAGTATAGATTGAGTTAATACAAAATACGATCGAGGACTGCATATTGACAAAGATGGGGAAGGCGAGAGGAGTGAGTGCTGAGCAGTGCTGCATTGCGAAGGCGAGATGCGAGTGTCGAGCATAAGTTGGAAAAATTAGGTTAATTAGTTTTTCAAAAATTTCTAATTGTGTGTGTATTTACGAGCGCGCGCGCGCGTACATACATATATTTGGGCAGTCTGGTCCAAGCAGTACGATCTGGTCCCATCCACCATGGAATCGAGGACTGGACCGCCCCCTCAAGGATCGAACCAATCTAGCTGGTTCAGTTTGGTCCCTATCCAATCTGGATCGATTTGGAAAAAAATCTCAAAAAATTGGAAAAAAATCCCAAAAAATTCGAAAAAATATCAAAAATTAGGAAATGGGTCTAATCAACTAGTCAATCCTATTTTAATGATTTTTCCAATCTCTTTCTTTCAAAATGATGATTTTGCCTAATTATGGGCAAATTATCTCGGAAAATTCTGAAAATTTTTCAAAATTTACAAAAAATGAGAAATGATCAAACTTGATTGGCCATACCATATTTCATGATTTTGGCTCTCAATCTTTCTCAAAATGATAATTTTTCCCCTTATGGGCAAATCGTTTAAAAAATTTTGATTGTATTATTTTCAATTCGAATTCGTTGCAATTATAATCCGTTTCTTCCATTTAGTTGTATTTGTATCTAAGGAGAACATGAAATGGAAATAAAAATTTGGAACTACAAATTTTGTTTTGTACTGTTATCAAATGAATTTCTATTTCAGGAAATAGAAATTTTGGGTTGTTATCAAATAAATTTATGTTTCAAGAACATAAATTTGTGTTATTATCAAACATGTATCTCGACTCAGAAACTCATTTCAATTTCTGACCAGATATATGGCCGAGAAAGAGAACTGTTGCCATGCCTGCTCTATTATCCACAAATTTGTTTCAGCCCAGGTGCATTTCCTGTTCACCACATACCCCGATTCCAATTGAAACCAAACTCACCACCCAACTATTTGCCAGTCATCTCGGCTGCAGACACACACACAGGAGACAGGGATGGTTACGTCGACGATATTGTGGAATTTCATATACCCACCGCCGCCGTCGCTGTTCACGACGGCCATGTCGGTGGTGAGCGCTGCCACGATGGCCAATGGGGGCTTGTCGGAGGCAAGAGGATTTCACCAGCAGTACTCCAAGTTCGCCCTCACACCAAACAAGAAAGTCCCGAGCAGGACTGGGATGTTGCTCCTCTATTCGCCGCCTTTCCTCGAGGGCGTCGCTTCCTTCTTGATCTTCCCCGACGGGGGCCTCAGGTTCCTGGTCCTACGATCAGCCATCTGCCTCCATTTCTTCAAGAGAATCCTCGAGGTAGAGCTAAACTTCTCTCTCTTCTATTGCTTCGTCAAAGCAACCTTCGATGCCGTTTGGTTTCTGACATTTATGAGCATGTCTTCCGTTCCAAGTGTTGCAAAAATGCATATTTAGGACATTTCTTTTCAGTTCGCGAATGAAAATGAAGCGGGGAATCCGGCTGAACCTAAATCGCCTAAGCTTCTGTTTGGCTCATACACCTTCTCGAGCGAATTCATTTCAACAAGAAACGTTTTCTCAGGTCTTGTTCGTTCACAAGTTTAGTGGAGGAATGGGCGTGGACTCCATGGTTGTTCATCTCTCTCAGCTACTTCCTCTCGACCGCGACATTGATCTACTCGCAGCACCTGTCCCAGGGTCTGGCCGAGCCCCCAGTCGACCTGCTCTATCAGGGGATATCGCTATTCCTGGTCGGGATAGCCGGCAACCTGTACCACCATATCCTCCTCTCCAGACTCAGGCAAGAGGGTGACAGAGACTACAAGATCCCCAAGGGTGGCATGTTTGGCTGGGTCATTTGCCCACACTACCTCTTTGAGGTCATAGGTTTTGTGGGGATTACGTTCATTTCCCAGACGGTGTATTCTTGTTCCTGGTCTTCTGGGCATATTTTTCTACTTCCTGGGCCGGAGCTATGCCACTAGGAGGTGGTACACTTCCAAGTTTGAGGACTTTCCTGAAGATGTCAAGGCTCTTATTCCATTCATCTTCTGAATTGATGAGAGTGGTGATTGGAAGAACACTGGTTCAAAGGGATTATTTCTTAGGGAAAGAGTCGTATACAGGCTTACACCTGACGTCTCATTCGAGTACATACGAATGTTCCGAGCTGCTAGCGATATTGACGGCATCATTTACCTTTATTACTGAAAACCCCCCCGAGATTTTGGCATCGTTGCACAATGGCCCCTGAATTTTGAAAAAGTTTGAGATTAGCGTCCTCCGCTTCGCCACCACAATGCACTTTCCCCTAACTTTGTAAAGTTACAGATTAAACCCCTCTAAATTATGCCTATTGTTGCAATAGTTAATTTTTACTATCTGCACAACCGTCAAATATCACATGAAAAAATGGAGCTGTTCAATTTTCTCGACAAAAAGCGCGGCTCTATTGCATGGTTCAGAAAGTTCAAAGAATGGAGAGGATGCACGGTTCTTGAATTTAACAAAATTCGATAGAACCGTGCTAAAGTTTCGGTAAAAAGAAAAATGAGTTAAATCTACTTTCATGTAATACTTATTGGCTAAGCGGACGAAAACTAGAGACCGCAACAAAATTTGAAGTTTAGAGTAACCTGTAATTTGTCAAAGTTTTGGGACTATTATATACTGGTGCCAAAACTGAGGGAGATAGTACGTAACTTTTTGAAGTTTGGAAAAATTGTACAAACCGTACTTTTTTTCTATGGTCAAAATAGCATTTCATTCACTTCTTCAGTCGAAATACAAGAGAGAAATATCTCGGTTCAAAGAGTAAAACTTTAAATCAAGACAAATTGCAGATAATTTCAAAGCAAAATAAGCTCTAGATAACAAGAGAAATATCAGAACAACAATGTATAAACAACGTCAAAGAATAAATCTATGACTTCGTCATACCAAAATTGGTGGTCAATTACTAAATTCATGTTTAGTAATAAGCACACATCTAGAACTTCATCTAATGCTTCAATTTTGCCTTTCAGTAGTGCACGCCTATTTTGCATCTTCACCATCATCGAATATAGTAAAAAGATTGGACGATATAGATCTGACAGTTGTGAGAGCAAATTTCTAAAAGCTCTGGATCTCCTCAAAATTCAACTTGTTCATCAACAAAATCCGAGGAAAGCGAAACTCGAAAAACATACACACAAAAAATTTCAAATCTAGACTAGATCGGGAAGATATCTTCCAAAACGAGAGAGAAAAGTTTCCGGATCCAACTAAATGAAAGAGAAAAAACTCTCAAAACGGGAGGAAAACAAGAATAGGAAGTAGAGAGCCAAACAACCTGAGACGAAGAAGGGAAGGGAGGAGAGATTTAGCTCCAACCCTCCTTCCCATGGCAGTGAAAAGAAAGTCTTGTGAAGGGTAAGCAGGAGAGGAGAGAACTAGGGCCGGCTAGAGGGGGGAGTGCGTTTGGATGGATGACTGTGAATTCCGTGTACAACTGCACTTTAAGTTAAGGGAGATCTTGAGCACGACATAGTCAAGTTGTGTAACTTGAGATCCAGTATGGATCTCATTCTTCTAGTCTAAGTGTTATCCACTGACCGGCAAGTAGGTATATACCATCTTCATGCCCAAGCTTCAAGAATACTCTCATTGCCTACCGCTTTCCATCTCTAGTCTTATCTATATCACTCTCTACTCGCATTGTTCGCCTTCATTTGATTCGTCTCGAAATTCGTCGTCCCATGATATTCCCGTACCTTCTCCCGAAGCAGAAATCCCTGAAAACAACAAAGTCGGAATCTGGGTGTTGACGTAGTTTTGGTTGACATCATTTCCCATACAAAGAGTTCCTGTTAGAATTTTCCGTATGTGGGCTCGCCTTAATGTAATTGTAATCGATCCGTATACGGTATTAATTTATCGTATACGGTATTGGTTTAATAAAGTATGGATGTGAAGTATCTTAATAGGCCGTATATGGGCCTGGCAAAGTGTGGGGCAAGATCGGCCGGCCCCCCCCCGTGATGGAGGGCCCGCTGGATGTTCTATAAATGGCTAGGACCCCCCCTTAGCCCTCAAAATGCCTTTTCCCTCTTCTTCTCCTCCATAAGGCTTACGAGAGAGAGTGTGACGAGGTAGAGCCGTTTCCATCGACGCCAGGGACCGAGGGCATAAGGGGGAAGCTCCGAGCCCGTCTCGACGAGATTCCGAAGCCCGTTCGCCGGTTTTCCGTGCCGTTCGACGATGGATACGAAATCAGGTACGCCGTCTCGAAATCTCGGCTATTAGGTTGTTAGAACATGACTACGGAGGTCCTAGGGTGTCGGAATAGCCGGCCAACAGTTGGTATCAGAGCCGCCGTAGGTCGGTTTTTAGCACGTTTGGGTTCTGCCTTGATTTCGTGATTTTTGACATGCTGAAACCTGATTTTGATGGCATATTTGGTTCGTCTCGTCGAGACGAGCGTTTTGATGGGTCGCCGGCAGCCAGGACGACGCTTCACGCGCCGCCACGCGCGACCTAAAGTCACGGCCGCGGCGGCGCGTGGATCCCACGCGCAGGAAGCATTGGCTGAGTGAATTTCACGCGCCCGACACAGCATTAAATGCGTGGTCGGTGACGTCATTGATGAAGTCACCGAGGGCGCGCGCTGCGCCACGTGGCGCCGTTTCCTGGTGCCATGTGGCACAGCATACGGGCGACAGGTGGCAGCCGGACCCCGGTCGCCGGACCGGGGCAACACGAACCAACCGGTTTGACCGGGTCAACCCGACCCGTAACCGGTCCGACCCGACCCGGTTTTGGACCGGGTCAGCCCGACCCGTTGACCGGTAGTCAACCGTCGGCAGCGCGTGCGACGCACGTGCCGCGCGTGGGCCCTCACGCGCCGGCCTTCTGGTGGCGAGTGAGGGCAGCGGGCGGGCCTCGGAATTGGGCGGTTTTTCGCCGTTGTGCTCGTATGGAAATTCCCTACACTGTGGTATGTTCATTTGGAATTTGCAGCTTCTAAGGTTTTGGAAAAGCGAAAAACCTTGTGCAAGTATTATAATTCAGGTGCATTTTCGTCCTTTTCAAATTATTTGATTATTTCCATATAGTTTTTTGGAGATAATATGGTTGGCTCAAAATGTAGAATACCACATAAGGATTGTGTAGAATTTAGTAGAGCAAAACAAAAGTATAAAACTCATTAATGAGTGAAGCAATCCATTAGTGCGGCTGTGATTTCCAATGACAATTGCCCATGTCATCAAGTTTGAAATCACACCCCCCCCCACAATTCTTCATGTTTCCCTTCCGGGTATATGGTTGTGGTGTGATTTCAAAACTGATGACATGGGCAATGTCATTGAATCACAGCGTCAGCACGCGAATGAATTCTTCACTCATAATGAGTTTTTACTTTGTTTGTGCTCTGTACTAAATTCTACACAATCCTTATGTGGTATTATACATTGAGCCAACCATATTATCTCCCAACAACTATATGGAAAAATCAAATAATTGAAAAGACGAAAATTGCCCTGAATTATATACTTGCACAAGGGTTTTAGCATTTCCAAAACCTAGAAGGATCAAAAATTCCAAATGACGTACCACAGTGTAGAATTGCATACGAGCAAAACGGCGAAAAAATGCCCAATCCGAGCCACGGACGCGGCCTCACGCGCCACCAGAAGTGCCGGCGCGTGAGGCCCAGCGCGGCACGTGCGTCGCACGCGCTGCGACGGTTGGACTATCGGTCAAAGGAGTAGGCTGAACGGTCAAAAAACCGGGTTAGGGACTCCCTAGTGCGTCTCCCCCCGCGTTACGGGGTCGGGTTTGACCCAGGTCAAACCGGGTTGTTGGGTTGGGACCCGGGTCCAGGCGAACCGGGGGTAGTGGTCTGCACATCACGCTGGCGGCCCGTATGGCTGTGCACACATGGCACGGAAAACTGGCGCACACGTGGGCAGCGACCCGCGACCTCGGTGGACGTCATCCAATGACGTCACATCGAACACGCAATTTAAGCTGTGTTCGGAGCCCCCGTCGCGCAGCACATCTACACAGCGCCAATGCTCTGCGCGTGGGGCATCCAGCGCCGCCGCGGCGTGACTTTAGGTCGCGCGTGGCGGCGCGTGTGGGTAAAGCGTCGTATGGCTGCTCGGAGATCCCATGCTAAATATCGCCCGTCTCGACGGACGACCAAATATTGCCATCAAATCAGTGCTGCGAGCATGTCAAAATATCACGAAATCAAGGCAGAACCAAAGTGCTAAAAAATTACCACCCGACCTACGGGGCTTGACCAACTGTTGCCGGTATTACGAACACCTTAGGACCTATACGTAGTACGTGTGTTCTAACACACACACATAGCCGAGATTTTTACTGAGGATCGGCGCACTACGATTTAGCTACATCGTTCGCAAGCGCGCACGGAAAACCGTCGCATTCACAGCGGTCGAATTCGCGAGACGGGCTCGGAGCTTCCCCCTAGGACTCCTCTTCGGTCACCCCGCCGTCAGATGGAAACGGCACACGTTCTACCTAGTCACACTCTCTCTTCGAAGCCTTATGCGAGGTGCGAGAAGAGGGAAAATCGCAATTTTGCGCAGGGCTATAAGGTGGGGGGTCTAGCCATTTATAGAAAACAGCGGGCCCTCCATCACGGGCCGTCGGCCGTGGATCTGTGGTGCTTCACCTTGCCAAGGCCCATATACGGCCTATCCTAAGCATATTACATCCACTGTATGTGGATTAATAAATTACGTATACGATAAAACTCTTATTCTCCTGTACATACACGCTCTAATTACGATGCCATTCACTAAACAACATATACTTAAGGCGAGCCAACCCATACGTGAACACCACATTAAAGGGAACTGCTATTTGTAAGGGCAAATGGAAGTCAACCAAAACTCACGTAACACACATGATTCCGGACTTGTTGTATTCAAGGATTCTGTCTTCGGGGAGAAGGGTACCGCAGAGCAATCACAGGGACGACGACATTTCGAGCACGCACAAATGAACGCGACAAACACACGAAGTAGAGAGTGAATAGATCAAGACTAGAGATGTGGAAAGCGGTAGGCATGAGAGTATCTTGAGCGGGCATGAACGTAGGGGATCACCCACCATACTGCCGGTCAGTGAGATAAACTTAGCTATGAAAGAATGAGATCCATACTGGATACGCAAGTTTACACACACCCTGACTATTCCCGTCGCTAAAGATCTCCATAACTTAAAGTCGCAGTTGGACACGGGAAATTCACAGGAAATCCATCCAACGCAGATCGCCCTCCCCCCTGTCTAGCCGGCCCTATTACTCTCCTAAGCCGCCTTACCCTTCACAAGACTCCCCTCTTCTGCAACTGCCATCGGCGAAGAGGGTGAGAGTAAATCTCGCACTTCCCCTTCCCGTCTTGGTCTCAGGTTGTTTGGACTCTCTATTCCCTATTCTTGTTTCCTCCGTTTGAGAGTTTTTCTCTTTCAATTAGTCTAGGTATCGGAAACTTTCTCTCTCGTTTTGGAAGAATCTTTACCAGATCTAGTCTAGATGACAATTTTTTGTGTGTATGTTTTTCGAGTTTCGCTTTCCTCGGATTTTTGTGATGAAACAAGTTGAATTTGAGGAGATCCCAAAGAGCTTAAGAAATTTTGCTCTCACAACGGTCTCAGAATCTATATAGTCAATCGTTTTACTATATTCGATGAGGTTGAAGATGCCAAATATAGGCGTGCACTACTGAAAGGCAAAATGAAGCATTAGATGAAGTTCTAGAGGTGTGCTTATACTAAACATGAATTTAGTAAAGACCACCAATTTGTATGACGAACTAAAGTAATAGATTTATTCTCTTGAGCGTGTGTTTATATAACATTGTGTTCTGAGATTTATATGTTATTAGAGCTTATTTGCTTGAAATTATCGGCAATTGTCTTGATTTAAAGTGTACTCTTGAACCGATATAT